>JBCAUI010518390.1:0-12056 GCA_038406195.1 Haplosyllis anthogorgicola | reverse complement strand
CTTGTCCAGGCTTGGATGCCTCAAGGACAAGATATCACTGCCAAAACTACACGTTCATGCAATCACAGCACAAGTACGTGCAAACAGTGACAAGCTACAAGAAATCTGTCAAGAACAGCACAAGATGACAAGCTTGCACTCCTCAAGCATACAATCACAACTGGTTGGCCCAGACAAATCCAAGATCTCCCAAGATAAATGCAAGCCTACTGGAATTTCCACAAAGAATTGACAGTTGAAGATGGACCACGAGTTAATACAGTTGGTACTGAGATCTCGGCTGCTGGGGCTGGTACTGTGGCTGTGGTCGGTATTCATAAGGCCAGGGTGTGCGGTAGGGGTTCAGTTTGCAGGGCTCCATCTGTACCCGTTACCTCCCACCCACCAGCAGGTCAGGTTCATCTGTTGTGCATAGGGCATGCTGTCACTGCTTGGAGGGCTGGGGGTCAGCCTACTGATGAGTTCTTTGAAACAAGTTTAAAAAGGAAGCACAGTTTTGAATGATGAAAATGCTGATGTTGAAAGAAAGGCAAGCTTGCCTGAGTGAATTGATTATGTTTGAGAAAATGGTACAAACATAATTATTCAGTGAAATTTTCATATCGTGAGTTTATAAAACAGGGCACAGCATCAAGTATGACTGATGTCAATAATTTTTATCAAGTTCCTATTGCAATTCATCATTTGTTTAAATTAGTAGAGTCTAAAATATGTACTGATTATCGGGACCAATCCAACATAATTCAGATATAAATGTTCTGTTGAAAGGTTTTGCTCCTTTTTTTCCACAGTGGTAAATCAACATTTTTGAATACGGTACAGTTCCAAAGGAAAAGTGCAATACAGTGTTTTACATATTTTTCAAAATTCACCTAAAAGAGATGGAACAATTATGTTCCTTTAGGATATTACCTTGCTTACCTGTGTTTGAGTGTCAGAATGTAAATAAGCAGAAGCCCAACGCCTATGGTGACGGCAATGACACAGACGGTGATGACGATGATGAGTTCTCTGGATAAACCGTCGTCTCTATCTTCCTCGACCACCACCGTTTTGTTTTCACTTACTGGGAATGGAACTAAAATGACGGCAACATACAAGGTTTTTCTTAATTTGTACTAAGAGAGAATTAGGCTAATTAGCCTAATCCTAGACAGCTTATTGAGTTAAGAAAAACTAGCGTGCACACATTTTAATATTTCAATCTGAAACCAGTTCATTTTAGGATGCGGCTGGAGAAATAAAAATGTCTACACATTAGTTTAATTTGTTATCTAGGATTAGGCTAATTAGCCTAACTGTCTGTACAAATAAAGAAAAACTTCCATTGTTTATGTTAGTTATAACAGTTATAAATAATTCAAACAGTTTATTACATTAAATGTAAGAGAAAAATAGTATTAGTTTAGCCTCTTATGTTGCCAAAATAAGGCTCAGGCACACAATCAGCTCCTGAAAGGGATTTCATTTTGCTGTGTCTCACACAAAGCTCCTATTGTTCTCAAATTAAAGAGCCTTATTGTGTCATGCAGAAAACATTGTATATGACACAAGTAAATGATTGCATCGTCATAAACTTACCCAAACACTGTCCACCAATCCTAATTTCCTCCAGGCCGCATTTACACCTGTATCCTCTGCTGTTGTTACCCTGCACTATTTCCTCATCCGTCAGTTGTTCACATTCTCTGTCTCCACAGGGATCAAAATCACATGGGTTCAATCTCTCAGAGCATGTTGGACCTTAAGACAAATTAAATTTAAAATCTTAAACAGAAAACTATTCTATTGAATAATTTTAATGGTAATTGTTCCCAAGTTAATTGAATTCTTGCAATAGCATTCAACTACAGTTCTCAAAAAGTACAGAAAGCACAGTCAGTACCTGTCCACAATAGATTGCAAGTACAGCTGGCGTTTTTGTAATACGGACTCATTGATCCAGGATGTTGCTCTGCCGTAGCGTGATCACAATAACCGTTCACGCACGGCGGACATTCTACTATCGTTATTTGTGTGACAGGAGAACTAACACGATTGGAGTCTTGAGCTATGAGTCTGAAAAGTACAATTGCAAAACTGATTATTCTTGGACGCTTGGGTGGAGACCCTACGAACGATGGCAAAGTAGAGTTTTATTCTGTATTTTAATGTGCACCAATAGCACCACACAAATTGCTTTTATTCCCAAACATTGCACAATTGGCAGGCCTTATTTTCGCGTACTGTGTGCTTACGCTATGTCGCATTCTTTCAGGTTGTTTGTGTTGACGTTGACGTTTTTCCCATTGATTGTCAGACATCCTGTGTTGTAGGTTCCAGGAGCTTTCTCTACCGTCACCGCATCTCAGTCAGCATCGTCTGTCTCCACGATGATGTAAGCGCTTCTACCGGTTCTTAGAGTCACGCTTGTGCCGTTTGTCACCGTCAGGGCTGGGGCGCTGTTTGCTGCAGAAAGAAAGGCAATAAATATTAGACATTAAAATTATTTATTTATTTGCAATGTCTAGCAGACAGGCAGACAATTTATTCAGTACATTTTATTTCATTCAAATAAAATAGCATACAATACACAGGAAATGTGATTCTAACACTAGAAATTCAAGCTGTCCTCCTAAATTATTGAATTCAATTCAATTAAATTAGTAATTAAATTAAATTATCAGTACACGGAATTCGTATCAGAAGTTTAAAAATAGCGGATCAAAAGCACAGCGTGAAATTGCTTCATTCTCTTCTTTGTTCTCTTTGTTTCCAAAATGATGAGATTTCTGTGTACTGTTGTTTAGAATAAAAGATCAGTATCACGTTTTTCATATTACATTCCATTTTTACCACAATGTACAAATTGAGACAATTTTGCTCCAAAGTAAACGCTAATAAACATGGTCCTCATTTTTCGATATTTTGCCTAAAATCATAAGTCACAGCTATCTGACGATATCAGGTGGATGGCAGCAAATAGATAACACCTAATGTATTTGTTTTTGAAGGAGCACGGTCCAAATGTTATCGCAATAACGAGAATCCCCATTGATAGCCAATGGAGGGCGGTGTCTCCCAAGCGCAAAATCCCCACAGAGTTCTAAAAACGTTTGGTGTTTTGTTAAGAGTTGCGAAGGTTGCGTACGCAGGGTGATGTGAATGTGCACAGTGCTTGTGTACTAATGAAATACACCGTGTAAAACTTGGGCTCAAGGAGTCAGACTTTTGCAAATGAAATATATTTCATGATCTGCACTTACCCAGTATCTCAGAGTCCCCTATGACATTTTTGTTCGCTATCGCCGTGTCCACACCAATCTGTTCGTTCTGTGTCGCTTGGTAGTCGAAGATACACAAGGGATCATCTGCAACAAAATATTACCAATTAATATGCAGTGTGCTACCCGTCTTCCTGTAATACCTACTGATTACGTGGTAAATCATATTGATGGAAAGATCATCGTAAAACTAGTATCCCGGATCAGTACACGGAATTTGTATCAGTTTCGAAACGTCTAGAACAAAAGAAAGGATATAAGAATTTCACGCTGTTAAAGGACTTGAGACTTCAGTTAGAGTTACCACCGGGAGCGCTGTCATCCAGAGACTGCAGTTAGAGTTAACACCAGGGGCGCCACAGGCTTCCCACCTTGCCTGCACCTGCAAGTCATGTGACAGTCTACAGACTACCCTATGGTTAATTAGAGTTACACGTTAGCATCATTAGCATTATTAGTAGCCATCTTTAATTATTCAGTTCATTTGCACCTTTGTTGAGACTACACATATTTTTGTGGCAGAGTTAATAAACTATATCCAAAGTCTACAGACTGTCATTCTAGTCTTTTTACATGGTGTCAGAAGTCTTGAACCTTAAAGGAGAAGCAACAGGTAGTCTACAGACTACCAGGAAACTCACAGGAGTGGAAAATTCGAGTTTCAGCAAAAGAACTCATGAAGGAGGAGAGGCAATAGTGAGAGTTTACCATAGACTCAATACTCACTCTCAAGACTCCAGGAGGAGAGGCAATAGTGACAGATTACTATATACTCAATACTCAGTCTCAGAACTCCAGCAACAGCAACAGCAACAGCACAAAAGAGCAGAGGCAGCAGTCTCAGAACTCTAAAGCCAAAAGTGAACCACAAATGGACCAGAGGCAGAAGTCTTGCAACTCCCAAAGCAACAGTAAGTGAAGCACTCAAGCACTATATTTGCAGTCTAAGAACTCTCTCAGTCTACAATGGCACAGCAAGAATACATCCAGGGACTGACCAACCATGGACTGGACCAAAGACTCGCACATGTGTTACAAAGACTGGCAAGATGAGGTAGAGTTAATCCTAGCTGCTCCAATAAAATCCCTGAGCAAAAATGTAAAAGCAGGCTACATACAACTATGGGCAGGGAAAGTAGCAAGAGCATACCTCAAGTCTGAAGGAGTAGCCCTGAAAGAGCCCAAGATTATACTAACAGCCTTGGAACAGTGGACTATACCAAAGTGCAATGAGATAGCAGCCTTCACAAGACTATGCATTCTAGTACAAGACTCCAAGAGTTTATCAGAGTTCATCCAGGAAGCCAGAACTCTACTTGATGCCTGTGGATACACAGCAGATCATGACAGACTACTCAGAGATGTTATAGTCTTGGGAGTGAAGTCTCCTCTAGCCTACCAACAGTGCATCACGGAAGGCTCAGAACTCTCACTTGCAGACTACATCAAGATATGTCAGTCTGAAGACTCCACCAGGAGACAAGTTGAAGCACTGTGCCCAGACATCAGGAAGACTACATATCAGGAAATGACAGAAGTGCACAAACTAGGATACAAAGGCAAGCCACCCACACAACACTATCAGCCATGGAATGCAAGTCTCCAGACTGGCCAGAGTTCCAAATGTCAGTCTTGTTACTGTTGTTGTGCAACACCAGGACATCCCAGGTCCAAGTGTCCAGCTAGGGATGTAGTCTGTTGTGGATGTGGCAAGACTGGGCACTATGAAAGGTATGCCACTCAAAAAGCTCAGTCAAGCAAATCCAGTCTCAACCAGCAGAAGACTGCCCAGATAGTCCTCCACCACAACCAGACTACACATCAGTCTATCTGCAATCTCAGTCAGAGAGAAAGGCCCCATGCCACATGCTCAAGACTACCAGTAGCCAGCCTACAAGCACCTGAAATGCCACAGTAACACATCCAACCACTCTGGGTATCACAGTCTCAGAACTCTACAGTACACCAGATAGACTGTGAAGTTGATACTGGTGCAGGCTGCAATGTACTCCCACTGTACAAAGCAAAGGAACTCTTTCAGGAATAACTACACCTGGAGCCTGCTACAGTCTCAATCCAAGCCTATGGTGGACAATCTGTTGAATGTGTAGGGTCATGCATAGTCTTTTTGCATACTGCAAACAAAGTCTTCAGGGTCAGATGCCAAGTAACCAACACAGATGGACACCTCATACTAGGGAGAGATCAAGCTAAAGCCATGCAGTACATAGACTACCCTGAAGTCCTTCTACCTACATACATGCACAATCCCAAATGACAGACTCCAACCATAGTGCAACTGGAATGACAGACTGCACCTATAGTGCAGTCACAATGACAGACTGTATGTGTAGTTCAACCCACACAACTAAACCAGGCACCAGGGACTACTAGAGTTACAAATAATCCAGAGTGCAAGCCCAAATCCATAGTTATCAAGGGGAAAGAACCCAGTCTACCAATCACAAAAGACTACATACTCAGAGAATATGCAGATGTGTTCAAGGGCATAGGAACTCTACCAGGAGGCCCATATCACATTAGACTGAAGCAGTCTTACACACAAAAGCAACATCCACCACAGTCAGTACCCCTAGGCATGCAGTCTGCATACAGAGTTAGAGAGACTGACAATAGAAGGAATCATCACAGAAGTGCATGACAACAACAAGCAACACACAGAGTGGATTACCATTACAGTACCAGTCATGAAATCTGATGGTAGTCTGAGACTGTGCCTCAATCCCAAAGACTTAAACAAAGCATTTGAAAGGAACCAATGGTACTCCAGAACTATGGACAACATGAACTAGCACAATCTAAGTACTTCACTCTAAATGATGCAACATCAGGATACTGGCATGTTCCCTTAGACTTACAAAGCAGTCTACTCACTACATTCAACACTCCATGGGGTAAATTCAGATGGCTCAGACTGCCATTTGGACAAAAAGTAGCCAGTGATGTATTTTGGGAGAGACTGGATAAAGTCTTAAGACTACTCCAAGGAGTTCATGGCATTGCAGATAACATACTCACACATGGAGAGACTGAGATCACCGTGATGACAGGCTATTAACTCTACTGGAGACTGCCCACATGAACAATGTAACTCTAAATGTAAAGAAGATGCAATTCAATTCTACAGATTGTAAATTCTTTGGGCATAGACTGACACCAAAAAGCATCAAACCAGACCCAGACAAGATTGAGGCCATAGTGCAGATGAATCCACCAGAGACTGTGTCAGTCTTACAGAGTTTCCTATGCATGATCAACTACCTAATGAGATTCTCTCCAATACTCACAGAGTTAACAGAACCACTCAGAAGACTGTGCAAACAGAACACAGAGTGGGCATGGGAGTCAGACCAGCAGAGTGCATTCAAGACTATCAAAAGAGTTATAACAATGCTACCAGTCTTAGCATACTTCGACAAAATCAAACCTCATGTGATACAGACTGATGCATCAAAAGTCAAACTCAGTGCAGTACTACTCCAAGAGTCTAAACCTGTAGTCTATGCATCCAGAACTCTACTTGAGACTGAACAAAGATACTCCAACATAGAAAGAGAGTTACTCAGTGTAGTCTTTGGATTATAAAGACTGCATCACTACAGGTATGGACAGACTACAACAGTGGAGACTGACCATGAGCCACTCACAAGTGTATGGAAAAAATCCATTGC
This sequence comes from Haplosyllis anthogorgicola, assembly GCA_038406195.1. NCBI lineage: Eukaryota > Metazoa > Annelida > Polychaeta > Phyllodocida > Syllidae > Haplosyllis > Haplosyllis anthogorgicola. The sequence goes on along the minus strand of JBCAUI010518390.1, from coordinate 5,101 downwards.
CAATGCAAGTCCCAGACTACAAAGACTACTCCTTAGACTAGCACAGTATGATATGGATGTACAGTACTTGAGTTGCAGCTATGAGCCAGAGAAGCAGTCTACTGGCCAGGCATTAATGATGACAAAGAGACTATGTACAAGAAATGCCACATCTGTGCCACACATGTGAAGTCTCAACAGTGAAAGACTATACATGCACATGGAAGTACCAGACATCCCGTGGGACAGTTTAGACTCAGACATCTTTGAACTAAACAAAGCACACTATCTACTGATAGTAAACTACTTCAGCAAGTTCCTGGTACTCAGAAAAATCCCCAGTCTAACATCAAAGACTGTCATCAAAGTCTTTGCAGAGTTTGGAATCCCAAAAGCCATAGTCTTGGATGGCAGACCCCAGTTCATATCCCAAGAGTTCAAAGACTTCGCACAGAGTTGGTACATCAACCACAGACTGTCAAACACAAGATACCCACAGTCTGATGGCCTGGCAGAGAGATTTATTCAGACTATCAAACTCTCACTCAAAAAGACTATAGCAGCAGGGGAAGATGTAGAGTTAGCCTTACTCAAGAACAGAATGACACCTGTGAACCACAGTCTACCATCACCAGCAGAGTTACTGAACTCTAGGAGATATTGTGCAACTTTACCCACAAAACTCTCACAGTCTACAAAACAAAGGCTATACAAGCAAACCATGGTTGAGCTGAAATGAAATCAAGAAGTAGCTTACAATAAGTCTGCCAGAGACTTGTCAAGTCTCAGCACTCGACAAACAGTCTATGTGCAACTTGATCCCAACAAGAACATTTGGACTCCTGCTACAGTCTTACAGACTGCTGAAGTCTCAGACAGGTTGTACATAGTGCTCACTGACCAAGGAGGTGAATACATACAAAACAGAAGGTTCATCAAACCAAGGTACAAGGAGACTGCACCTGAAGTCTTATGACAGACTGACAGGGTGACACCAAGAACATCCAGGTCTACTTGCAAACCAGAGAGACTGATTGCATCCATGTGAATGACAGCTGTGACAAGAACTCTCAAACACCATTAAATGAACTCTAGTCATAGTCTGCAGTGTAGCTTAACTTTAATTTATTTCTTTCAACTTGTTATGTAGTTTAGTACCAAGGATAGAGTGTGAACTTCATTGAGAAAGGAGGGAGATGTTAAAGGATTAGTTTTTGGTTAAAGTTACCACCAGGAGTGCTGAGTTAATGCCAGGGGTGCCACAGGCTTCCTGCCACCAGTGGTCATCTGACAGTCTACAGACTATCCTATTGGTTGATTAGAGTTACACATTAGGATAATTAGTTACCAATTAGTTACCAATTTTACACCTTAGTATGACAGGTATGATTATTAGTTCGTGTGTTCAACATTCAACCACTGGACAGGATTAGGGATACGGACCAGGGATCATCCAGTTATAGAACAAGAACCTTACTACTCCGGAACACCTTATGAAGTTCAATTTCTCTACTAGAAGCGTGATGCTTCCACGAACGTGTTCCCAACTACTTTTAGATTTTCTGAAGCTAGTATTTCTTTTCATAATGGGATACTTTGAAAAGATTTAAAATTTTCTTTATTTTTATTTTCCTGGAAAAATTAAATTCCTTCGACATCATTTTTAATGCAAGAAAGTACCCTCATTGCACAGATCTCATAACATAATCAGTGTATATGTATATTAGTATGTGTACCAGTGAAACGTTAAAAGTGAGCGTATTTACTCGCATTATGATTATCATTAACTTTTTCTTTGGCTGGAGGCTTTCAAAATAATCACGGCCTTATTACTTAGATACCGGAGACAAAGTATTTTTTCTATGTGGACAAGCAAGACCGGAGGATTCATTGGATGTTTACTCTGAAGGAAACGTTATTACTGTCACATTCGTCACGAATGGATACTCTGAATTCAATGGATTCTTATTGTCCTATGAAATATGTAAGATGTTTATTTTCTCAATTTACATAGTTGAATTTTATATTAAATAATTTATCTAAGAATTTTTAAGTGCTTTTATTTTATGCATCACTGGAATTATTGTTTCTTAAATTTATATATTTTAGGTTTGAATTAAAGAACTTACCTAAACTTGTATTTTAAATGAGTTCAATTTTTTCTTAATTTATCGTTTCAGACCCAGAGACATGCGATACATACTGTCAAAATGGCGGACTTTGCGAGTTTTCAACTTTTAACGGCGCTACATGTGATTGTACAGGAACTGGATTTATTGGTCCAACTTGCCAAAGTAATTATATTTGAATTTTATTCATTATATTTTTGTACAAAGGAAAATATTTTTGAACCCCCTGTCAAAATTTATGCATTAAGTGTAACATACATTGTCTCTCACCTAAATAGATTCTTCACAAATTTATTTCAGTTTTGGACGAATGTGCCGCAAATCCTTGTAATAATGGAAAATGTACAACACTGAGAGACGGAACAGCTCTTTGTGATTGTGACGATGGATACATGGGGCAATTCTGTACCGGTATGTGTCTACATGAAAACTAGTAATTTTGTACTCCGCTTTAAGGATCCTTGTATTTTCTCAAATGTTTAAAACTACTGACAAGAGAATTCTGTCACCTTACTGTGAACCATCACCCTGATGTGACAAAAGGTTGAAAAACGCATGTACACATCTGCGCCCTCTTCTGTTTTACATAAATGCACAATAAATTTTTTTATTGATTACAATTTTAAGCCAAATGACATGAATTTCGAAAAAAAATGTGTCACAGGGTGAACATTACTAGAGTAAATCTCTCGCCACAGCGGGAAAATAAACATGCCAGGTCATGTGCTCTGCGTCATGACATCATTTGTGACGTCATTAGGTGATGATGTCATACGTACTCCAAAAACATATGAAAGAGACCTCTTTGTTTACACAAGTAGAAGGGATTTGATCTGTCCAGCATGCTACACGCCTATTCGTCTCAGGTAGTTAACTGTTGATGTCTTATCACCGCAAGCAAGAAAGTAAGAGTGCAGGCGAGAGATCCACCCTGGATTTAAAACCCATGGGGACGATCACACGAAGTCCAAAACAGGGGTAATCAGTGACCCCACAAATGGACCAACAAAAACGTTTAAAAAAAACCCAAAACAATGTTGATTTCTTTTTTCTGTGGGTTTACAATTGGGGGGTAATTCCTATAAAGAATCGAAATGATAATGATACAAAGAGGATCTTTCTTAAGTATGGCTTTTTATAAAGATATATGCATTTTTCTCCAGTAAAGCTCTAGCTGTCTGCATCTTAACATCTTTGCTCACACGGCCTGCGCCGAATATAGACCATGACCTTGCGATAAATGACACGATTGATATTTATTGGCTATTTGATGTTCATTCTGTTTCGCCAGCGGAAGCTAGAAATACATTTTGATGGATGTAAAAGGAATGCGGTGTTTCCTTTGGCCCCTCACATTTCGTTCCCCTTCACTCCCACCCCAACTACACTCACCTCTGAAAGTGGATATTGGTCGCGCGGGAAGACTTGGGAATTTCTGGGAATAACTACACGTGAAAGTTATACTGAAAAGGGTGCAAACTCAACAAGAGCACAGGTGTATTTCTAAATTGTGGCATCTTATTCTTAATTTTAGAAACTAATCGAGATTGCACAGATGAATTTGAATGCACAGAGAATCAAGGGAAATGTTCACACAACGAAACAGACACGTATTGTCAATGTAAATCAAGTTATGAAGGACCGTCTTGTTCAGGTATGATTCGTTCTGTCATGCATTGCTAAATTTTACATTACCTAAAACGAAAGGGTGGGGGGGGGGGGGTGAGAAAAATAGTGCAAGGGGGGCTATAAGAAGATATTTATAACGCAAAGAATTCACAACTCAACTGGTTGTGTAGAACTTCAGAGAGCCATGCAGATATTTTGTCTGCTAACCGTGAATGAATTTAAGTATACAAATCTGTTTTACCCTTTAATTTGTAGAGTTAAAATGCGGAAACCCTGCCTTTGAACCTCACTCGTTTGCTCCGAAAATAGCTGGAGGAATAGAGGTTGACCCTCCACACTCATATCCCTGGCTTGGATCGCTTCGTAAGTATTCTATGAGGATCATTACGGTACTAATATGTACAGGTCCTTTTTTCTCTTAAGGGTTTCGAAAGGAAATATCAGACCATCTTTACTCCATCAGTGTTGGTTCCACATGACTGACAAGGAATTTATAACTGCGGCTCATTGTGAGCTAAATCTCATACCTGTACAGTTGAGTTTACCTACCAAGAGATCTTGGACAGTGGCTTAGTAAATTACGGCAACGCCGTACTAAAACGAATAATTGGTATAAGCAAACGATGACAGGACTTATTTGAGTACGCTGGCCTTGAGTGGGATGTTGCTGCTAATTCTCATCCAATGATGTCTTACGGCTACTCAAGGTGAACACTTTGTCGACACGATATTGTACATATGACAAAAATAACCAATGCATCGATATGCCGTTTTATCCATCAAATCCACGAAGCCAGTGACCTCCCATTTTCTCATTCAAACATGCTAAACAAGAAGAACACATGTATCATGCACTCTCAGACAAATAATAGCCTTTAACTTATTACAAATTACATGAAACTTAAACATGCATATCTTCAAGTTCAATGACTGGTTTGTAAAGAATAGAAAAAATAACCTTTTTGTTTGTTTCTTCAAACAATTCTTATTCTGGAGTAGAAATTAAAATCAGTTGACCAAGGTATAAACAAAAAATGGGATATCTTGACTAGGATATCTTTTACATATTGTTAAGAAAAAGTCACAATAGACGTCTATGTTCATATCAAAATCGTTTCTGTTGATTATTTGGAATATTAAGGTAGTCAAAATTACTTGTCAGGTATAGCCTGAATTTGGACGTGCATAGTCATTTGCAAGTGAGCAGCAAGCAAGGAACTTTAAATTAATAAGATTCCTCTCGGACGTATTGGATGTATTTCTAGGAGAATTCATGTCAATCCGATAAATGTATTACTTGCATGAAGTAAGTACTTTTTGACAGTATCTCACTGTCCTCATCAGCTTCAATGAATGATTTGGAC
>JBCAUI010518379.1:0-12056 GCA_038406195.1 Haplosyllis anthogorgicola | reverse complement strand
ACCTTTGTTACTCTAATACTAAAAGTTAAACATCCTTTTGCAATTGCCAAGCAATGTCTTTAAGTAAAAAATATCACCGTTGCTGTAGTACATGTATTTTTTCTGCAATTTTGAAAGTCAATTATTGCAGTTACATCGCCATGGTCAGTGTGTTTGTTTTGACTTAGCATCACTGACTTAGGAAAACGAATAATACAATTAAGAGAAGTACATTTTTGTCAAGTTCAGGGTGCAAAATTTACATCGGACACACGACAATTCCCTGGTAAAATTGAACAGTGTCAGAAAAAAATTAAGAAACGTTTTTATTTACATTTGCTATCCGACAATTGGCTGGTGATATTATGGACTTCGTCGTTTCACACCCAAAAGTTTTACTACAGGATTTTGTATTTTTACGCAGGTGGAGTATTTTACCTGAACGAATCCGGTAAATGCGTGCAGGTGTTTATTGCCGACGGTCCAGTTCACAAACTACTGTACTACGAGGATAAGAGCATGCTGGTTACCATAACAACCAGTCTCATGCTCAGTCAACACAGCGTCTCGTTGGAAGGAGACTGTAGAGAAATACTGAAGGTAACGTTACCAGGACAACCAGTCTGGTATATACTTAGTGCTCACGGGCCTTAAAAATTAAAAAGGAAAAAAACCCCAATCATTTTAGCTGTTGCAACTAGTTAGATGCAAAAGCTATTTCAGAAAATCATTTCAACAAGCATACAGCCACTGGGCTGTTACTTTGTAATCCTATTTGAGTGGCGTCAGTTGAACAATCTCAAATTTATCTCAGTCAGCTGAAAATATTTGTGTGGATGTTTATTTCCATAAAATTTTAACAATAACGATAAATAAATTTGTAACGAGGTATAAATCTGGGGTTTTTTTCAGATAAAGATGAGTGGTAAATCAAGCAGTCCTGTGATGACGTGGGCAGGCAAGGGAATCCTCGCAACTGCTACTGGTGAAAGTATCATCAGGTAAAGACGTTTTCAAGTTCACCCGTCAAATACGTTAAGATTCCCTTTTGCTTTTGTTGCAAATCCCTAAAAGAGCATAAATAATTTCATCACAAATTAATCACAGACAGATTTTTGTCATTGTATTTATGCAGTATGAGGAACAGTTGAAGGCACTTTTGCTTTGACAAATGCAGAAACCAAAAGGCTTTGTTTTCCTTCTCCATATTGCAAGCAGGAAATAAGTTTAAATCCAGAGGATTAGATACTCTTTATTAAATACACAACTGATCGTAATGCTGAAGAAGTTTTTAACGTAATTTGTCTTTTACAGAATGTGGGATGTGGACAAAGAAGAGAACTTCGTGCTGAATTTAGAAGGCCAAAGCGGTTACGGACGGGATGAGCTGATAACGTGTATAGCGTACAGTAATAATAAGGGTCAGTCTGTGTGTGCTGTATCTGTATTCGTAATGTAATTCAGAGACAGGTAGTGCTTTCTTTCTTCGTTGGGGCTTTACCCTACTTAGTATGTACTGTCCAAGCACTCGTCTGGCAACATAGTCCATTGGGAATTACGATGTTCACACAAATCTCATTGACGCAAAAAAACCCCAAACAAACGAGAAAACAAAAGCAAAAAAAAATAAAAAAAAAGAAAAAAAAAGAAAAAAGAAAAAAAGAAAAAAATAAAAGAAAAAAATAAACAGATAAATAAGGAAAACGTCAAATTTTCTGTACAATCCTGTGGTGAAGTGCAACTTTTTCATCTAAAGAAAGAATTGGTGTATGACTGCATGTAGTATTGACTTTGTGTATATTTCATGGTTATTTATTTAAACCACAGGTGTCCTGGCGGGAGGTACGACATCCGGGGACATTGCGATGTGGAAGTTCTCACCAGCACTGGGAGCTGCCGGAGCGCGACAAGAACCAGAGGAGAAATGGAAACTTCAACCTCCGTCTAAAGTCGACGGCTCCGTGGCACAACTTGCGGTAAGTACCAATGAGAAGACAGCAAAGGATCATATCACAGAATGATATGACCGGGCTATGTATACATTACTCTGCTACATAATGTTTTGTTAATCACAGCAGAGAGTGGGCTCAGTTTACACGCAATCTGGCCTGTTCTAAGCATTTTACCTGAAAGTGGTGCATCCAAGGTGTAGGGTGAAAACTAAAGTTGCAATGTAGGGTTCAGTCTACCACCAGACGTGACGTGTAGTGCACATTGGGCTGTTAGTATTTACTGTACATACGTATTCACATTTGTAATTGTGTTGGTCTCTTTTCAGTGGGGTTCGTCGAAGAACTTGCTGTCAGTGAACACTACAGACGACGTCTACATTCTCACAGAACAAATCATGAGTTCCCATTATCGCCAACAGGTAAAGAATTAACATTATCGTAAAATGACTGAAATTATTGGTACATTATGTCTTTGACTCCGGTTGCAGGGCAAATTTTCTTGTATTATTGAGGGGCCACATTTACATTAAGCAATGATTTTGCGAGGAGGTGCTAGTCTTGTCATAATTGCTTTTAGCTTTATCAGTGCAGGCATTGTTAGTCAAATAAAGGAATTTCTAGAGAATCTCAAGCATTATGAAAGACTTACGTGAATATTTTGAGACACACCTGCACGTTTGGTATTTCAGTTGGCTGTGGTACAAACCGGTCCCAACATGTTATCCGTCCATCTATACGAAACCAAAAAGCATCACGATCTCAGAACCGACATACAGATCAAGTACGTCTGCTGCACAAAGGTAGGTAAACGCCACTGTTCAGGTGCCTTCAGTTAATTTCTGGCTAAGCTTTGAACTTCGAAATCTGAATGAAAGAGCCATTCAAATGGCATTTAAAGCAAGATGGATAGTATCATTGCTCTGTACAGCACCAACTGTTGATGTGTGAATACAGTGTTTGCAACATTATGCAAATTGTTCAAATTTACGTAAGTTCTCATTGATAATGGTGTGCAGATCACAATAATAAAGGTACAGGAAAGCATATTCCACAAATTCTTCATAAATAATATGCGTTTTCGTTGTTTTTGCTATTCGATAATGAAGTAAAAATTAATAATTGGCAGGAGGCAATAGCTATTTCCAATGGGAGTGTGGTGGTAGTGTATGAAGTTAGTGGAGACGTCATTAGAGCTGCTGGTAACTTCAACTTCTTATTTTATTTTATGCCTGTTTGAATATTACGATGACGTTCGTTGTAAAGACTGAAATAATTTTACCCTTTCTTTTATTGTAGGAACCTTTGGCTGTGAATCTCCTATTGTTTGTATGTATGAACAGAATGTTTACACGTTAGAACCAGGAAAGGTACAAGTTCGAACGTTTCAGGTGCGTCAAAAACTACACTCCTCCCCGGATATATCGATATCGCTTATATCGATATCCCGCTTGTATCGATACTTTTTTCTGCACCAAATTAATAGACCCTCATAATACTTATTCTGCTTTTATTGATATTCCACTTATATCAATGCTATTTTCCCACGCCAAAAATATCGATATATCCGGGGACAACTGTAGTTTCCTACCTTTTCGTCAAAACTGATTTTACTTTTATGAGTGATTGCATATAGTAGTGCAAGCGCTTTCCGCAAAAAAACGGACAAAATTTCACAGTGACAACTTTCAAAATGTGTTTGGCAAAAAGACGGACAAGTTATGAATTTTCTAGTTAAACCTGTAAAATACAACTGATACAAATGACTACTTGACAGATGACGTCGAAATTGTGTCCATCATTTTGGAGGAAAGAGGGGGTGTAATTTCCAAGCTGCCAAGCTCCACTTGTCTTTATTGTGTATCTTTTATTAAGATATAAACATATTTGCTCAGCAGTTTGTGTCGTAATCAAAGGATATTAAATTGAAGCATGGTTCAGACCCATTTCTATACAGACTCCACACTTATCTGTCTTTCTATTCCCCATGTGGATAAGGCCGGATAACATTTAAATATACCTCTGCTATTCCATGTGTTTTCAGGGTACAGTAAAACAGTTGATAACGTTCACAGAAATAGAAGGAGATCCGATACTCATGGATATACACACGCAATATCTGGTTATATCCTCGTCTAACGGCTACGTCAAAGTCTACGACCTGTCACGAAGGTAAATGCACTTACATGTACTGCACTACTTTGCACGAAATAAATAAATAAATATATGTAAATAAATAAATTTTATTTAATTAAACTGAACTTTATATATCCCATTAAATTGAATCCACTTCCATAGAACATTATTTTGGAGATGAATAATGTTGTGCCTGGTCCTTTGAAAATAAATGTCGCAGTCTGCTTTCATACATATCCATGCCTTAAGTTTCTGTCAAATCTGCAGTCCGTGAAGTAAAGATAGATGTATGCAGTATTAAAACGTGTGGCATTTATGCTTGGTATGTAACTTTTTTGTTGCAGAGAGGCGAAACAGCATGCAGCACCAATTAATTTTGCTGAGGTCATACCAGAATTTGGTTCTATCTATGCAGCTAAATGTAACTGTAATGCGAGTAAAGTCGCCGTCATAGTGAATAAGGTGAGTGGAAGTGCACGCATCACAGGTTTCTGATTAACGTCACTAAGTTGGAAACTATAATGATATGCTATTTTGACCTAGTTTCTGTGAGAGTTCAATTACATTAGCGATATTAATGAACCTTTTGGCCCCTGTAGCATTTTATTGGAAAAAAACCAACGCCATGTGCGAAGAAAGGAATGGCATTACAGTGACCAAATTTGCCATTGCACCGACATGTAATTTATACCATAATTAACAGAAGTTTGTGCTTTTCCAGACGGACGGAAGCCCGGATCCGCACTTGTACATCTGGGATGTAGATACGAATAGAATGGAGTTCTTTAACTTCGAATCCGGACGTGGTGAGCAAGACGAATTGTACATGAACGAAACTCAAGAAGAGGATGCATCCGCGCTTGATAAGTGAGTAGCATGTTGCCAGAGAACGTCAGAGTTAATAACTGCCCACTGTTTACAGTCACGTTTTTTTTTAAATTTTTTTTGTTGGACCAGGGTCCATTTGATTACCCTTGTTTTGGACTTCGTGTGACCTTCCCCATAGGTTTTAAATCCAGGGTGGAAATGTATTTTTGGATCCTTGCAGTCAAGTTAGTGATGCTATTTTAAATCCACACTAAGTATAACCCACCCGTTGGGTGGAATTTTTCCATTTCACACCCTGCCCCAAATCTTGTCACCCGCTCCTCACATCAATGCTTAGCGATCATTGCTCATCGGCAATCAGTGCTCACTTACAGCTTTAGTATTAGTAAGATAGATTGTGTGACTGCACTGGAACCTAGTGGCTACTGTCCTGGTTGGCCTAAGACCCAGTGGGTTCCTCGTTAGTGTGTGCTCATGGCAGTCAGCACATTAGCCTTATGACTAATCATTTAAAATTAAGCAATTTAAAACGTCACTTAAGTGTGGATAATGTTAGGCTTATTGTTTTAATCATTTTGATTACTTTGCATGGCCAGAATTTTCAAGGATCGGAAAAAGAATATAAATTGTACTTGCTCCCTAAAAAGCCAAACTGTTCATAAATATCAATAAAATTTTTCCTGATCGACATTTTTCGCAATTGGTGTGATGTGCCTTTTAAATAATTTTTTTTGAAATCCCGATTGCAAAGTGCGGTGGGAAATGTGATCCAAACAATTAAGTAGAAAAACCTTCGTGAGCCTGACACGATTTTGACAGTTGTCATTCAATTGCAGAGGTAAAATGCAAGCAGCGAAAGACATAGCGGGTCGTCATCCTATCTCACTGTACTGGGATCCGTCCGAGACGAAGCTTGTCGTATGCGAGGCGAGGCTGATGCCGCAAACCCAGCAGAAGAAAGATTCACAGAGCCAGAAGGACTCGCACCGAACCGTGTCGCTTACTAAAGCCACCATGGAAGAAACGGTAGGTTTTTTCTCGGATTATCACTTTCAGTGCGTCTGCATAAACTAAACACGCCGCCCTTAATGCACCGACGGTAACGATGTAATGTTAAGTCAATGCGGCTAACACTCATGGGAAGTACAATGCATGCTAAACGCACCAAAATTAGTGTGCATTTAGTTTATGAAGATATACTGTATGTTTTAATCGTTTCACCTTTTCAAAATATACTGAAAAGTTCTGATGTGGAACCGAATTTTGCCAACACGAAAAAATTACCTTACTCGGAACCATCCGGAACTGTGATGAGAAGAAGCAGTGACTTCGTTGCTGTTTAAGCTTTGATGACCAATTCCCAAATTGCATAATACTACATCAGCAGCCCTGCTGTCGCATGGCTCATGTAAAGAGGCTACTAAGACCCCTGTGAACAAAAGCATGTGTTGAGCCATTACATTATCAGACAGGGGAATTTTAAAAGTATGATCTAATCCCCGAAGGTTGGCTTGTGCATTCTGTACAGCTAAAATTATTTCCACACCAACATTCTCATACATCTCATATTCCAGGTGGAGGTTATGGTTGTGTGTTTATTCTCCACGCCAGAGAACGGAGTCCTGATACAGGACAGTTTCGCCATGAGTCAGATCCACAACAGGATCATCGGGATGGACACGCCGTACTTCTACTTCATGAAAAAGGTGACTATTTATTTGACTAATTTGAAACCATATGCCATCAATTTTTCCACTTTTGGTCCGTAGTCCTTTAAAATATTTTATCGTTCACACATTTGATGTTTGTCTGTAGAGGCCTATGCACATTCTGCCATAAAAATTATTCCAACTAGAAAATCTCGTCACTGGCAAGCCAAATTTCTCCCACCCCCTCCCCCCCCGCTTCCTCCGGCCAAACCCTGTCACCCACTCTTCCTAAATCCCAAATCCCATCGGATAACTCTGTATTGCTCGTCTTTGTAACTATCATGGTCACTACGACGTGATCATTAAAAGATATACATTAGCAGTATAATATTTGTTACTTTTGCTTTACCCTATAATTTACTGATCACTAAGTCTCGGCTCAAAGTTTCTGCCGTCAAGCGATGATTAGAGACTTGATGCAAACTTTAACTAAACAAAAGCGGTACTCAAAAATGACCAGTAGAAATTGCCTTGAGCACCACAATGAACTTTTCCCTTGCAAAAGTGTCATAAAAGGTGGGGTGTCACTCATGACGGGGTCATTTAAAAAAACAATTTTAATCGCTTTGTGTACAGTGAGAAGTGTCGTAAAAAGACGAGATGTCGCTCAAGACAGGTGTCGTTCAGGCGTGTTCTGCTGTATATAATATACATAATGTCACACTATCCATAGTCGGAGGAGACAAAGAATGACTCTGGTGAAGACGAGGGATTCTCACAACCGGAACCTGAGGATGAGTTCGGTGCACCGCTCACGCATCGGTTCGCAGCTGCGAACGCTTCCGGGTTCCAGCGCATCGTCCAGAGACGCATTATGAGGGACTTTGTCGGGCTGGAGAACGCCGATAAAAACGCGAGAGACGCCATGATGAGCTTCAGTTACCATCTGACTATTGGCAACATGGACGAGGCGTTTAAAGCGATCAAGCTTATCAAGAGGTATTGTTCGTATTGAAATCTGAAATCTGAAATCTGAAACAGTTGTGCAATTACTGAAAATAAAGCAACGAAACACTGGCAATGTCAACGCAATATTTGTTTCAAAACCGTGATCATATCCTTCTATCCTTCTATTGATAACTAAAGCAATCAATTTACCAATTTGGAGACACCGGGGTTTTAGGCTGTGGTGAATACGTCACCTGTATACTTACTGGCTTGAAAGTGATGATTTTCAGAATCACATGTGATTGATCTGCTTTCTGCTTAATAGGAGCACACCCTGTATGCAACTACTGGAATTTTATGAGGCTAACCTTAAACCAGTAGATGCCTGTTTATCGTAATAAAATCCAGATCTCATAAGTTTTTTCTGTTGCAGCGAATCAGTGTGGGAGAACATGGCGAAGATGTGTGTGAAGACTCGGAGATTAGATGTCGCCACTGTGTGTCTGGGTAACATGGGACATGCACGAGGTGCGAAGTTCCTGAGAGAGGCGCTGAAGGAACCAGAACTTGATGCTAAAGTTGCCATGCTTGGTATACAATTGGGACTTAGGGTATGCAATTTTCCGGTTTCCCGTGTAATCAGATCGGGGTTTCTTACCATTGACAATGACTTGAATTCTCGACAGTTCCTGTGTTGTATATCTTCTCAAAATTAATTTGTATTTTTGTAGGAAGATGCAGAAAGACTATTAAAGAACTGTAAGAGATACGATATGCTGAATGCACTGTACCAAAACACAGGGCAGTGGGGAAAGGTGAGTGAAAACATTTAAACTAGTATAATATATGAATAGTTTTTAATGTGGGAGTTTAGGCACTGCACTTAGTAAATGTAAAGTCGTATTTAAAATACATGTATGTTTTACAGGCCTTGGAAACAGCTGAAATGTACGACAGAGTCCACTTACGTACTACATACTACAACTATGCACGCCACCTGGAGAGTAAAGGCGACATCAATGGTGCCATACCCAAGTATGTTCATTTACACATTTATGATTTAAAACTAAATTGCAATACTTAACAATTTTATCTCGTGTAAGTTTCTACATAAATTAATTGAATGGTAGTAAGAGTAAAACTTAATTTTGTTAAATTTATTTCAGCTTTGAGAAGTCAGACACCCATCGCTTTGAAGTACCAAGAATGCTATTTGATGAGCCTCAAGCTTTAGAAAGCTACATCATGAAGACGAAAGACAAGTGAGTCATTTTATGCGAAGATACATTTACTTAACACACTGAGAATAGAACGGTGTGCTCAGTCAATAAAGAAATGTGTGACCCCATGAGTCAGTAAACCAGAAGCAAAGCCTAAATGAATTCGCAGTGCCTGGTTTAATCAGAAGTGTCAAATTTTCTTTAGAAAAATGAAGGGGCGATTGCTGTGTGGACATGTTTAAACAGTTAAAAATCATGGTTTGCTGAACCACGTCGTGAAAATGCACACACCAGGCATGATTTGTACATTTTAGAGCGTTACGGAAGTGGTGGGCACAGTACATGGAGAGCACGGGAGAAATGGATACGGCTCTTCAGTTCTATGAGGCTGCGCAAGACTTCTTGTCATTAGTCCGAGTCCATTGCTACTGCGGAAACCTTGAAAGGGTGAGGGAAATAATAAATCCTAACTTGTTGCAATTACAGTGCAGTGTGTTGCAGCTCAAACTCCAAGAAGCCAGCTAAAAGTTCGACTCAAACAAACTTCGATACAAAGATAAACATCCTCATTATCTCTGTAGTAATACTACGACTAGTAACAAGTGAATTTTGGCTTTGTGCTATCAGGCAAAACTTGTGCAACACGCACATGTGATTTGTTGGTGTGATAAGGGGATGAAGAGCTAGCTTGCCTAATTACCCAAGCACCGAGTTCGATCTAGTTCTCGATAAATATATCTGCAACAAAACGAATAGAGTGACGTCGGGTCCATTATATGGAGCAAAATAAATTGTTCAGTAATACCCTGTTATGTTCTTTTCAAGGCTGCAGAAATATGTAACGAGACAGGAGACCGTGCAGCGTGCTACCACATGGCGCGGCAGTATGAGAACAGTGATAACATTAAAGAAGCCATTCACTTTTTCACCAGAGCGCAGGCATACGGCAATGCCATCAGACTCTGCAAGGTAACATGTTCAAAATTGTTTTCGAGTGGACTGATGCATGTAAAAGTTGGCGTAAATCTATGCTCCCCCACTCGAAAAAACAACTTTGACTTTATGGTCACATATTTGCATGTTTGAGACACTCCTGTACATAAGACAGAAATGGCGGAAATGACCCACTCGTCCCCCCCCCCCCCTGAAAAATACAACTGACCACAGATCTATATTGAATACCAACACTGTAAATTGTAAATGAAAAGGAACCACACAGCTACATTTAAGACATCTATATTGAAACTGTGAATGAAAAGGAAGAGACCGCTCGTCTAGGTGCAGGTCCATCAAGACTATGTTTTCATTTTTCATTAACAGTAATTCACCGTTAATTAAATTATTATTATTGTTACTATCCTATTTTATTTTCCATAGGCTTATAACCATGGTTTTATTTTTCACAGGAGAATGGTATGGAGGACCAGATGATGAACCTTGCGCTGTTAGGGACTCCTGAGAACATGATAGAAGCAGCACGATACTACGAATACAAACCCAACCGTCAGGATAAGGCGGTCATGCTTTATCAGAAGGTACTTTTATTGAAATCTCCAATTCTTTTTAATTCTTAAGGAGCCTTGGTCTTTGAATTTCAAAATCGGTGTCCAAGTCTTTGCAGACTGACATTTAAAGTTTTTGGTAAAATAAACTACAGTAGAACCAGTTTCGAGTAGCACATTTTTTAAGGCATACCTGCTCTTTACGGCATCCTTGACCTGAAAAATTA
This sequence comes from Haplosyllis anthogorgicola, assembly GCA_038406195.1. Classification (NCBI taxonomy): domain Eukaryota; kingdom Metazoa; phylum Annelida; class Polychaeta; order Phyllodocida; family Syllidae; genus Haplosyllis; species Haplosyllis anthogorgicola. Next base: position 1,618 of record JBCAUI010518379.1, on the reverse strand, counting down.
CGCTGCTGCTCATAACAGGTTCTGCTGTACAAGAGAAGTAATGAGTCGCATACATAACTTCAACATTACAATGTAAATGTAAAATGTTTGGGGCTGCAAGACAACAAATACCTTTAGCCATTTATGTTACTTTTTGTACGGTCCGCATCATTCAAATGCTGGATTTTATTCGACATAAACAAGTCGTTTGCCATGTGGTCAATGCAATTATATAGCTTCTACTTTGTGATTTGCAGGCAGGTAATTTCTCCAAAGCTTTGGACCTCGCGTTCACCACCAAGCAGTTCGGTGCGTTGCAGATGATCTCAGAGGATTTGGACGACAAGACGGATCCGGAGCTGCTGCAGAGATGCGCTGACTTCTTCATAGATAACGGACAGTACGACAGAGCCGTGGACCTACTGGCTGTGGCAAAGAAAGTAAGTGGCTTAAGTATGAAATTCTATATGGTGGAGCAGCTTCCCAGTTTAGAAAGTGCCACAAAATACCTATTTTGAGGTGTCTTATGTCGCGTTTGGGGTACTGTCATTAGATGAAGATAAAGACTTATGAAAGTTTCAACTTTGGTATTGTATAATATAAGTTGTTGCTCAAGACAGGTGTCATTTAAGACAAGTTCTACTGTATACCATTAATGAGAACAATTTAACAGTCACCACCAACAAGGTAGAGCATACATAAAAATTAGAATGCATTTGGTTTTGTTGTGAAGTAAATGGAAAACACTTTGCAAATATTTTTTCCCATGTAAATTACACAAGTAATTGACATGAATCTTTGAGGCTTAGATTGAAATAATTTTTGAGTTTTATTTAATTGTCGTTAAAAGCCAGAAATGATGGTGCAATTTGGATTTTGTAGTACTGGGATGCACTTAAGCTGTGCATGGAACAACATGTTCCTGTATCAGAGGATCTAGTCGAGAAGTTAACTCCAAATAAGGATATCGGTGAGAATGAGATGGATGAACGCAATAAGATCCTGGAGGGAATAGCAGAAGTCTGTATGCAGCAGAGACAGTATCATCTCGCTACCAAGAAATATACACAAGCTGGAAATAGAGTCAAAGTGTGTATCGCTTCCATTGCCACCAAATATTCTCAACTGGTTACTATCGAATTGATTTCCATACTGTAATGCAACTATTCAAACGTGTAACCAAATGATGCATGTGCTAAAGTATAATTAATTCTGTATGTTCGAATATGTAATTACACGAACTTATCATAACACTAGTTCTTAGCCCGTCAGTCACCGGACGTATGATTTTTGTCGGATCTCGGTGTAGAGCATGTGTGCTGGCACTGAGCCAAGTTTCAGTAAGCGAAACCACGCAGCTGGACAGAGGCCTGGACATAGACATATGTTTAACATTTGTGAAATATAAATGTGTTTTTGTATACGTGACTCAACTTGAAACTATAGCATTGATTTTATACAGCGATGTATCACCTTAGGCAAATGTGAAGAATAGCGACCAAGACAAATTGCCGGACGTTGGGGCTCTTATTATGGATTTTGGATATTACGGATTTTTAACGAAATAAACTGCATTTCTTTTTTCTATTTAGTATTTCTACATTATTTTTAGGGAATAATCTTGTGCAATATTTGGCAA
>JBCAUI010518368.1:0-12057 GCA_038406195.1 Haplosyllis anthogorgicola | reverse complement strand
CCTCGTCCTCAATTTTTGACTTCATAGCGAAACCACCTTGCCGTCTACAGTAGTCTATCAACGCTTCGCGTGATAGATAATCAATTAAAATAAATATTTCCTTGATAAAAAAGAAAGTGCTTACAGTTCGGGAATAATATGTTGGACATAAAAAGAGTCAAACTTGGCCATACTGTGAAGCCATTTTGCTCTATTTTCAATATGACTAATTAATTTGGCTAAAATTCGACCATTAGGATCCACTTAACTATAGTTAGCCCCTGCATGTCCGCAATGAAATTGGACTTCGCAGTTTTGTCCGGACTCCAAACCCGGCCACCGTTTAGCCATTCTGTGTATGTGCTCTTTGGCCGTATTTGTGCATATTTAGGCCCTTTTGTGTGAGGACAAAGTTGCTGTTAGTGGAAAAGGAGGTGTCGCACCAGATGTGACCCTCGGGTTCACCGCACGCAAGCAAGTAAGAATGCAGGCGAGAGATCTACCCATGGGGACGGTCACACGAAGTCCAAAACAGGGGTAATCAGTGGCCCCACAAATGGACTCTAGTCCAACAAAAAGTTTTAAAATGCTACCCATTTACTTTTCCCTTCCCAAAGTGTCCTAAAAGGTACGTTGTCGCCCATCCCCTGAGATAATCCAGTTACGAAGGTATTATTATTCGGCTTATTGTTATTCAAATGGATTAAATAGTTTTGTTTATCTGGTATGTCCACAGTTATAACATCCATGTTTCCTTCAATCCACAGTTGGACAGGCTGATTAAACATTCATCATTCATTCATAAGCGTGTGTCTGATAGTGTTCATTCTAATTAAACATGAACACACATGTGCACGCGATTTGGTATATGTTCAATTCAATTATTCATCAGAATTAATCTAAGGAAATATTTACAATGGTGACACAAATGCTACAGATGAAAAACTGGAAAAAGCAGTGGGAAAAAAACCAAGACATGTTTCGTATCAATTACCCAATCCATACGTGTGTAAGGCTGAAGTACGATTCACGGGAATCTGAAACTTGTGCTAAAATCGCCTGAATGAAAAAAGAATTGCATTCAATGATAAATCTATCAACATTTGTTGTTATTCTTAACTCTTAACCTGGCCTGTATGTTAAACCATACTATGATGAAATGCAACTGCACTTAGTGTGTGCTTCTGCTCCATGTGACCCAAGCAAAAAAGAACCCATTTTAAATATTAAACATTGCGTTCAGAGGGTTTGTGAATACATTTTATGTAAAGTCAATTTTATCATGTACATATCTGAAGTAATTTACATAAATTATATCAATGTGTTCCATGTTGCATTTTAGCCTTTTTTCCACTTATAAAAATTCATGTTCTGTCAATTTGTGGAAGGCAAATTCACAGCAGGCAAATCTGTGGCCTCGGGAGTCGCGTCTGTAAATTGAGTCTATCTCATTCTAAGTGAACGCAATTTGAAGAACTGTGGAGGTAAAACGTTCTTCAACAGTAGGTTTGCATGGATTACATAATTCACATTTACACCTGTGAACATAATTTAGAGATGTCCATAAATTAGTCTATAGCAGACTTACGCATCATCTTTCCCTTAATTGTCAAATTTACAACATGAAGCCTTCCAAATCTGTCTCAAAGCCACGTTATAGAACAATGATTGTGTTTTTTTGACGTTGATGTTGATCGTCCAACGTACGCGGCACTTCGTGCCCACCACAGGGGCGGTCTAGTTTCATAAGAGGAACACGAGCAACCAACCTGACAATTGGGCAGCTGCTGTACCCATACCTACAACATTAGGGTCACATAGAAAAATAACTGCCAAGCAGCAGCCGCTACTTTGAGTGAACAGTGGGATTACACATTGTACATAACAGGTACTAAATGGTAACTGAACTTAAGCTGTATATTGCACCAGATACGGTTACGTGTTATAATTACCTGAACCTGACACGCTAACATTCACAAAATTTTGTTCCGAAATAAAAGTAGTTTCTTAAATTTGTTCGTGAATGAAATAACCACATGTTTATCCTTTACATCTGATATGCAGACGTTACTTTGCTGCAGGATTTTCAATCCTGTAGGGAATTGAACTGCAGGCCTTCTGCATGAAATCTACCTCCTCTTTGATTTGTAGATAGCAGATCGATTCTACCCTCTGTAGACATAAAAACGCCACAGTAAACACGGACACAGAGGTGAATATGTTCAGCTCAGAGTCCAATATCCTGGGAATAGAACAACCCGAGTCTCTAACCAAGAACATCCTGCACCTTGTTAATCAATTTAACAATTACAGACTTACTGTCAGTTATCACAAAATATGTTTTGTTATAAACTGAAAGTACACTGAAACAAATCTAGATACACAGGGCTAGTGTATCTAGATCTAATCGTTATTGTCTTTTGAATGAAATTCGCAAAGACTAAGTAGTCTTCTGCCTAAAAAACTAACTTCCAGTCATCTAAAATGGCGGCACATAACGATGTCATAAAATAGAACATTACCACATGACGCCAGAAATAGTGTTGTCACATTCTCACATTCGAAAGACAATAAGCAATTATAAAAAAAATAATTGCCAACTCGTTTTGATAAAGTAATCGGAAATATTTTACTTCTTTCGTTCGTTATTCAGATACTACACCTACTTGGTTTTGAAACCTCTTCAGTCCACATCACAATGCATTTGCCGAATTAAACAAAACTGTGATGAAATGTCGTGTGTTAATTGAAATGGACCGAGTCGAGAATTACCTGTCACAAAACAACTGTAACTAAAAACCAAAAATGTTTTTCGATTCAATATTTGAGAGACAGGGATTGCATGTCAGGCAGGCTTTCTATCGTGTAGACATACTACTCACAAACTTTTCCACCTGTCATAACGCAACCGAACCTTTTATTGATGTTTCATTTTCGTTTAATATGTTTGAATAATATTTTACGTGTATTTACTAACAATTCACAAGACGCTAGTGTAAATACTATTGGAAAACGTCCGAAGTTGCAAATTATTTGAAACACACGTATTGACAAAAACATGAAAGGAATCGTGAAAGTGACAATGTTTCCTTCCCAACAGCATACCATTACCATTATATCTGCTTTGGATAGTTCATTACGAGAAATGATATACTATGATTAAGAAAATAAATATATTAAAAAAAAAACCAACTGTATGTAGAAAGGAACACACTGTATTACTCAATCCACTACATGTACTCTAAGTGAGCAAAGAAAACAATCTCAATTTTTTGCTGCCCATTTCCACAGATATTAAAAGATTAGAGACTTCGGTCAGAGATACTACCAGGCGTGCTATAGTCTAAAGACTGCAGTTAAAGTTAACACCAGAGGTGCCACAGGCTTCCTGCCTTACACCTGCACCTGCAATCATGTGACAGTCTAGAGACTATCCTATTGGGTTTTTTGAGTTATGTGTTAGCATCATTAGTAGCCATCTTTGTTTAGTTCTAATTGCACCTCACTTGAGACTATATGTATTTTGTATCAGGGTTAATAAAATTATCAAGTCTGGAGACTGCCGTTCTAGTCTTTTTACAACAGACTCGCAAGGAGCATGACTCATCTATGGGTTGCATATTGCCTTCAAGAAGCCCATTCAACTACAGATCATTGTTAGGCTGTAGAGGCATGGTATAATGGTGATTGGTGTTTCTGAAGATCTAAGTAGACAGATCAGACAGATCGGAATTCATATGGTGAGCAACATTCAAGTCTCATGTGAAATATCTCCATTAATAGGCGGCAGTCATTATTATGATGACAGGGAGCATTCATGGCAATGAATACCACAGGACTGGTGGTATCATCAAAGGCTGGCCATGTTATTGTGGCACTAGAGTGGAAGAATGTGCTTCAGCATTTGGTGTTGTTCATTACAGCTTTATCCTTGTAGGCAAGGCAAATAAATAGAGATTTAAGCATCTGCAAAAAGGCAAATATTGCATGGCTTACTCTACCTTGTAGTATTTTGCTGATATTGATTAGGCATGTTATGTACATGTTCGATTTTGCCTTGCTAAATTTATGCCAATTTTAATATTACGTGTGCAAATTAAGCTATTCGTGTTCCACCTGTTCGTCCAATGAACAACATTAGTGACCTTTTCTTTGTACTGTAAGGTATTGATAATATAAACAAAATCACATCACAGCCGTCACTTTGTTTACTACACACAAACAGTGGCGGATCCAGGATTTCTCGCAGGGAGGGCGCCAACATTGGGGCGCCACAATTTTACCCAAATGTTGCCAAAAAATCCCCAAAAACTGCATGAAAATAAAGAAATTTTGGGCCATGGGGGGGGGGCGCTCGCGCCTCTGGCGCCCCTAGATCCGCCAATGACAAATGTAGAAAAATACGTGTTTTTGTTTTAGATCTACCTCATTTTTATTTTACTTGTGGCAGTTATCATGGACATGCATTCGTGTATTTAGTTTTGCTAAATGACGTTGTTACCTGTAATGAAGACAACAAATTTCGCCTTGTTTTGTTAATCTAAATCATTTCAATACATATCAAGAAATGGGCTAAAACGAATCTGCAAATTCTACACAGGTCAGAAACCCTGGGCCTTGACATATTGCTGCACATGAGGATCATTCTTCCTGATGTAAGCGAACACAACCCTCAACGAAATAACATGGAACCTGTCGGTATCCAGGTGACCCTCATGTCCGCGCAGGTTGACTCTAGTCTACGGGGGTAAGGGGGGATCCTGGTCCACACTTTCCCATGTGGCTTCAATCCTGAGCGACATCTTCTGGAAGCCCTCTTGCTGGGAGGTGGAGGGGTGGGGGGATAGGGGTAGGGTCTGGTCCCAGAAAACTGTAATGGCTGCTTGGAACACAACTCAATCCCCTCATCGATACAGAGAACATCCATGCCCTCTATCGGGCATGAGGCTCAAACAGCTGGTCGGCTCCGGATCATCCGGAAGAAAACATCTCATTTATTCCATAAATCATCTACAGGGTTCAACACACGCAACATGTCGCGCAAATCTCTTACAACATCGAGCTTCCTGTTGTGTCAGAATGATAATAAGATTATAATAAGATGATATTGTATGCTCAATAAATTATGTACTCAACATAAAACTGACTATGTTACAGTGACATCCATGAATGAATTTCAACTTGAAAGGCTATGTGTAACAGGGGTCAAATATAGGATTGAAGACCCATTTTTCATGGAGCTACATCTTATTTAGTTGCCTTTATGTACAGAACCTGCCTGGAGCCTGAAATTTATTTGTGTGAACGGAGTCTTTACTGGATCTTACATTGACAGATTTACAAACTTCTGAATAACACCTTAAAATGCACAGCCACAACATGTTCTACTGACTGCCTGCTGCTGACTGAGCCTCTTGCCTCCCGACAGGGGGCAGAGACTCCCTGTATCGGTGAGAGGTTTGAGTTGTGTTCCAGGCAGCCATTAAAGTTTTCTTGGACCAGACCCCACCCCCTCCAACCCATCCCCTGGAAAGAGGGCAGCCACAAGATGGCGTTCAGGATTGACGCCTTTAAGATGGTGTACTAGGGCCCCCACCCCCACCCCCACCCCCACCCCTCTACGCACTATAGTCAAGCTGACGACACAGAATGGAGTCGTTTGGGACCGGCAAGAGGCTCTCAGTATTCCGACAGGATATCAACTCGTTCGTTTCTTGTTTGGACGTCATTGTGTATTATCCAGTTATAATCCTCTTTTCTTTGAAGCGCAGTAAATCATTCTGTAAACCAATTTAAGGCCTTTTTTATGTGAATGACAAAGTTATCTTCTTATGAGGCTATTTCAACAATGAGGCATCTGCGGACTTCATACTTTACACAAAGTAAATTAAAGGGTTACAGAGAGTGTAAATGCTACCTTCACGACGTCCGGGCACACGGGCACACGGGCACGGACGGGCGTACGCACGGTCACGGACGCACGGGCACAGATGCACGGGCATGGTCAAATGTCAGAATTGTGTAAAAATAACACAAACTCATCACTTAGCTACCTGTGGTTCAGGTAGCTATTAATTCGGTTTTAATCTCTTTGTTCCAAGATTAAGTACTAAAAATGAGTTGGCACTTCGCCACACCCTCGATTGTTATTATATATATAGTTCTATATATTTTTATATAAAACTTAAACTAGGATTTTTCATGCCACACCTAAAATTTATGAGGGAGATATGTGATTAAAGTCAAAGTACATGCGTTTTGTAACTTTAATTATCCAGGTCAGAAAAAAACTATCCGGATCAATCTAGGCGTGACGAGGTGGTACTAATTTGAAACTAGTTAAAAGAACAAAGCAATCAATTCATAAACTAAAACTATTTTTTCATGGCGCAGTCAACGTGGCATTGTAATTTTTCGTAGCAGCACATTTGAGTACATCATTATACTAAAGGTTACAATGTCACATGGCTGACACCCTACCAAACATCTTTTGTCTTCTGTCCTGTGATTGGATAAGGAGGATGTTCCCATAATCAGTATTCTGTTCTGTGATTGGCTATGAATACCTAATTAACATAATTTATTTGGCAAGGTCATTTGTTTGGTTTTTTGGGGGATGGAACTTTAGGAGTGGGCATTTGTTTCAAGGGGGATGGGAACTTTACGTGTGAACATTTGTTTGGGGAGTTTATGAAATTTATGGGGGGGGGGGGCATGTTTTCCCATGCAAAGCATGGGTTCCACCTAGTTTTAATTGAGGAGACTTGTAATAAGAGTGTATTTGATACAGCAGCAATGACTTCTTATTACTCGCAAGTGATAAATAATAAGTACCGTATTTACTCGAATTATAATATCTGAGAGTGTACCTGGTGCCAAGACCAAATTGTGATAGGGTGTCTTTATTTAAAAAAATGAAAGACCTAATTTTCACTGTAGCATAACACAAAATTTATGCAGGAATTGACATGTAATAAGAGATTAACCATCTTAAAAAGTTGACTTTAATGATTTTACAGTTCTCTTTACATTATACTGATGGAGATTGATCATAAATAGTCATTGAACCAGAATTAATTCTGTCCCAAAAGAGGGGGGATGCCTCAGTTAATGAGGATGTCCCAATTCGGATAATACGGTATGTGTTACATATTTAAAATGCCAAATAAATGTACCAAATGCACTGGGATAAACAATAAGAAACAATGCCGTTCTGGATTTTATTCAATGATTGATGAATGTAAAATCCGATATAAATGAGGAAGAAATATCCAGATTGCGCGCTTCGCGTCTGTTTCGTTCTTCAATCTTTAAATACACTGTGCACCACATAATACATTATTGGCCGTTAAACGTCAATGCAGGGGCGGATCCAGGATTTCCCGTTGGGGGGGGGCGCCCGGCCCGTTGGGGGGGGCGTCACCCTATTTTCGCCCAAAATTTAGCGGAAAGTGCATGAAAATAAAGAAAATTTGGGCCGTTGGGGGGGGAGAGGCGCCGGCGGCGCCCCCCCCCTAGATCCGCCAATGCAATGGAACAATGAACTCTCTTGTGACACTGAAACAGGACGACGGTTAACAAAATACCGCATTATCTTGAATTTAAGTACTCTTTCTAACTAAGGCATTCCTCACTTGAAATGATACTTGTTAAAAACTAGTGTGTTCGTATTGTGCGAAAGCGAACCAAAAATTCTAAAGTGACTGCGAGTAAGCTCACCCCTAACAGATCAGATCGACTCTGGTTTTGAAACTCATGGGTAGAGTCACCCCAAGTCCGAAACAGAGGGTACCAGTGGCACCAAGAATGTACTAAGGTCCACAAAAACTGAAAAAGATCTACTGACTGAGATATCTTGTTCACTTAATCTGGACAACTCATTTTTAGACCAAAACCATTGTTATGACATCCTATTTTACCCTCATTTGAGTTTCTATGAAATGGTATCGCCACGAGGGTCTTTGCAACTGATTTGTCGATGTTACATAATCGTCTTAACTGTGTGCATTAAGCCTGTTAGTGGATGTCTGTCTCAGTAAATAAAACATCTCATCATCTTTTATGAAGAAATACACGTGTTCAAGTCATTATGTTATTGTTTATAACTGATCGGGACAAGAATAGAACCAACATGTTTATGCTTCCATCTTATTTTCACTACATAGCGCTCAATGTGTTTCATATCGTCTGTTTCCAGTGTGAACATTGACGGAGTGATTACGTAATTTAACTTCAAAAATGTCTATTTTTAAAGCGTAATCCAATAGAAAGAAGACTGTTGTCACTGGCAGTTTAACATCTTGCACGAAACGTGCTCTCGCTTTCTGACATATTCCTCTTGTAAATAACCTAATTGGATCACACAGTGCTTTGCAACGAGAGATTGTCTGGCACATTGTTGCGACTGAATAAACGCCTATTTGGGCCATGCTTTTGTTATTTCATGAATTTCGTTGGGTCCTTTTTTTAATTGTTTAGATTACATTTCCCACCGCACGTTAAAATTGGGATTAAAAAAAACCCCTCAAATGGTATCTGATAGATGTTGTGCACAGCAAAAAAACCCTGATCATGTCAGACAAGATTCAGAGATGTCAATTGGTGAAAATGTTACTTCTATTTACGGACAGGTGGACTTTTTATGGTCCAACTTCAATTTTTTTCTACCGACAACCGCACTTTAAAAGTTCTTCTTATGGCATGTAATCCAAATGATTAAAATAAAAGCCTTGGAGACATTTCAGATCGGTTAGGATTTAAAATAGTAATTGCTTTCTGGTATGCAATTTCAAACACATAAAATTAAAATAATTTCTGAAACATTTCCTTTAAAGCAACCAATTACTTTTAGTTACACTCCTCCCCGGATATATCGATATCGTTTATATCGATATCCCGCTTATATCGATACAATCACTTGCAGTCAGTCAAATTAAAATATGTAGATATTTGTTCCGCTTATATCGATATCCCGCTTATATCGATACATTTTTTGTCCCCAAATTTATCGATATAACCGGGTAGGAGTGTAGTAGTTTTGATATATGTGCTTGACAAAATGTCTCCATGAGGTGCCATGCAAAGCTGGCAATTTCGAGTTACCATGTACATATTGAATTTCTTTTTCATCATTATGGTTACTGGCCTACTTGTGTTGCAGCATGTCACTTTAAACTATTCATTCCAACGACAACAACAGTGAATGAACATGAATACAAAATATCTTTAAAATTAATAACTAAATAGACAGCCAACTTTCAAAGTAACTGTGCCAGTCATGTTTTCCAAAACCTCTTCTGAACAATTACAGACTTATTCCATTCTCTTTGTCGCATAAATTACACATGCCTTCATCAGTTGTCATTAGTAAATGTAAATACAGGTTCCCTGGCAAAACTTTAGCTTTTATATTTTTAACAAATGTGCAAATTAAAATGTCAGCCACTACCTCAAAATCTGCATCAGTTTAATTGCAAATGACAAGGATGTCCAACTATATATATTTGTGCAAGCAGATCTCACCTCCCATTAGGTAGAAAGGTGTTGCAAGATGTCTAGACTTTTCTATCATCTTGCATATCCAACTTCCATGACTTGAGTAATGAAGGAAGATCACACATTTGTCTCTTTTAATTTCCTTTAATGAACATAGGCACGACATTTACACTTTTTGATATGCCTTTCTTATTGCTGTAGTTGGGAGAAAAAATGTTGTTGAAAGTATCAAATGGATTGCTGATGTAAAATTTAACTGCAGATATTTTGTCATTGATGGATCTGTTGCTGCCATGCAGGCAATGACTGAGCACTGATCCTCAATGCTTCACTTTTACAGGTTGTTATATACACATACACATGATGGATGTAACATATACAGGACAGTCCTCTCACTTACTTACTTATCCCTCACTCCTTAAGAGGCCACATGAAACGGCCCTTCCTATCAGTACTACTAAGTACCTTATTAGCAGGTTCTGCACCTTGCATAATGAAACTCAATCTGACAATTGATAAAGATAAAACACCCACAAAGCTGTAAATGGCTTTGACTGCTCATAGGGGAGAAATACTGCACTCAATTATGCAGAATTCATCTCCAACCAACCAAAGTTGACAGTACTGAATACAAAGAAAGGTACTTCTGTGCATAAAGTGTTTTTACAAGAATAAAAGGTAGATGTTTTACAATAGTCAAAGAGGATTAACCTTCTTTTATTGTTCAAAACTGCAGAACACTTTTGAAAGTTGTTCCCTGAATCAATTCCAACACTTTTGAAGTCTCCTTTCTTTTCTGGAGATATGGCACATTTACTGTCATTGTAGTGTAATGTCAAGTAGGTAGAACTACAAAGGAATATAAACCCGATTTGACATTTAGCCAAAGAATGACAGTAATTACTTTACAAGATTCAGTGGAGACAACTGGCTATAAAATGGAAGGTGTAGGAGGACATTCATTTGCCACAAAACACATTATACAATGTATTAAAGAAAGAAAACGCTTGATAGGCAATTCCTTTGTGAAATATAACTTTTATGTCTTTTCTTTATGTTGCTTTTTGCATTTTCTATTGTATAGCCAGATAAGTGACAGCTATTCTTTGTGGAAATTAACTGTTACAGATCAAACGTGTTCCACTGTATATTATGTAATATATACAGGCAAACTTGTCATTTACGACAGGAAGTATTATTTTGTACTTCCAACATTGATAGGTCTTAAACTTACTGATTTACGTTAATGGAAACTTTCTGTGAGATCCGGCCATAACTTCACGTTGGATTGAGCAAAAAATAACTGAGGTTTTGTCTCAAATTTTAGGTCAATTTTCAGACATACACTGCCACTTTAATTCATGTTTTTTGTATTGTAAATATAAACTTACATGACAAATGTTGATATGGTAATAATGTAAAAAGCTAACTCTTTCATTTCATACATGTTTTGAATACGTTTTTATTCAAATTTCTGATGAAAATAATCAGGCAACTCAAAAACCTGAAAATCTGCATTGTCAGGTTTTGCCTGACGTGAAAACCTGCTAAAACCACGTTTCAGGTGACGTCATGCACCGCGTTACCTGAAGCTAAACGTCCCAATTACCACCAAAGGGTGATTGTAAAAGATTTTATTGTACAAATAAAAGTTTGAATTTAAACAGATTAAACATACAGGTCGTTTTTCCTACCGATAAAATATTCATTAATCCAAGGAAATCTCATTTGGAAGTAATCTGGGATACTTATTCTGAAAGAAATGCTGGGTGTATCACTGTGTACTAATTTCAATCACTCAATTGATTTTACGTGGTACAGTAAAATCTGCATTGGGCGAACTATCCAATAATGATGGCAAAAAGTATGTGGATGACAGTAGGTGCGCCCAATGGAGTACAAAATAAGTAAAATCATTTTGGTGATTGAAAATGGATGGCAGCAGATCGCCCAATGGCTAGTACGCCCAATGTAGACTTTACTGTAGACCTATTTTGTTCTCCATTGGGCGAGCCTACTGTCATACACCTACTTTTTCTGATGAAAAATGGGGAGTTTACCCAATACAGATTCTTCTATATTTTTTTATAAAATTTTTATCGAAATTATATCATCTTACAGAAATGACCAGGCTTATAAAAAAATTCACATGTGTTCCGCCATCTTAGCCTATTAAAATCCTACAAGCTGTGTTCAACGCCAACAAAAAGAAAGTAATTGAAACCGCGAATGACATTTCCCTTTATGCGGAGGAGGTTGAGGCGTTTAATCAAACAACGGAAAACACGCATGAATTAACCTAGATGTATTGAGACGTGTAACGCACAATGACAGTCTTCATTGTTATATCTTCCTACTTCAGATTAACACGTGGTGTAAATGGGATTAAAATTACTGATTCTTTAAAAGTAAGGATTGACACTGGCATAAAGTAAAGTTTTATAATTACCGCCCGCGTATGCGGGAAGGTAATGTTTTAAGTCGTGTGTGTGTGTGTGTGTGTGTGTGTGTGTGTGTCTGTCTGGGCTATAACTTTTGCACTGCTTGACCTAGAAACTTAAGTTTTGGTATGTTGGTACATCT
>JBCAUI010518367.1:0-24811 GCA_038406195.1 Haplosyllis anthogorgicola | reverse complement strand
AGAGAAATAAATCTTTACAAAAATGAAATAATATTGAGTTCTTTACATTTTCACAAAATATTTTATGTATTGGATTCGAACTTGATCCATACTCCCACAAATATATTAGAAAGCCAGCATGCTATCAACTGGACTATTCGGGTAGGTGTTAAGGGCCACATTAACAGAACAAAACACATTTATGTGATCACATTGATCATGAAATGGTGCAGTCTATGGTAATTTTTAGGAACAACACAAAATAAATCCAGGAGTAATTGATTGATTGATTGATTTATTGTTACTGTTGATCTTAATTGTGTACAGATATCATGTAGTCAAATGAGTGAACAAATTGTCTATGTATATATCAACGTAACAGATGTCAGATAAATCTAAGATTAGCCATCATAATGGTTCTGACGTCATTTCTAATGTGCTACTTTAATTTGTTGTAAACAATGAAGACAATGAATATATATCAATAAAGTAAAATGATCTGATGCGATCAAATTAGTTTGTTGTTACCTAATGTTAATCCAAGAAATACATTAACTTGAAATTACAAAAATAATAAACAATAACTGATAAATAAACCACTGGCACACTCCCATCTCATTTGATAGAACTTCATGAGCTAATAAGTACAATGTCCACTTTGAACTAATTGTGTTGCCACTTAGTGCATTTTAATGTAAACATAATATATGATTGACATGTTTTTGAGATAGAGATATTAGCAACAGATAATCATCAAACAGGTCTTATTCAGTTGCTTACCATAATCATATACATGTACATGTAGTATACGAAGTGCAATTACTTAAGAAAAACAAAGTTATTTGAATGGTATGACATAACACAATAATGGCACATAATTCTGAGTACACACCCTTGGCTCCTCATGAGTGTGTTGCCAGGAAATTTTCAGCATAGTTTCAGCATAATTTTAGTGCTGTTTGATGTCACTACTTATACTAATTGAGTTGACAGTTAATGCACCTACATCAGTAGATAACATATGAGCAAATCAGTTAAAGACATCACAAAAACTTCTAGGTTAAGGATATTAAACATATCCATATGTAAGTTGTGTCCCCTAATCGACCACATATATATACAATTATGTTAAAAATAAAAAAGTATGAAAATATAGGTAATGTAATCAGTAGATAATCAAAATTATTCAGTGATTTCGGTTGTGACAGTAGTGTGCTGCCTTAGAGTTAAGATCACTCTTTTTGGCTTCAGATGTGTTGCCGGGAAATTTCCAGTACAGTTCAACTATAAATTATTATGAAATTCCCAACACAGTTAGTAGTGTCTCACAGGTAAGGCAATCTAGCTTACATGTTGCCACTTAATGTCAATACAAGGGAGATTTACTCCTTTTACGTTTCCTGATGTGATGTTTTAACTGTTCTGGATGTTTGTACATGTTCCTGCATTTATCACATTTCTATTTCAGTTTTCTGTGCTTGTGCATGTAGATATTCAGTTTGCATTTACTTTTCATGGTAAAGTCCTTGAAGTCGCATTTTAGGGTTTTGGAGTAATGTTCATCAACATAAAACTTTTGTTACATTTGGGGTAATGACAAGAATAACATCGTAGTTTATGGTGGACCAGCATGTGAGCGACCAGCTCACTTTCAAATCGGTAACTTTTAGTACAGTCCTTGCATTGGTGTAGTTTTTGCTCATGTGAATAAATATGTCTTTTCAGGCAGCTTGGTGTGGAATAGGATTTTTCACACTTATTGCACTCTCCACTGAATTTGTGGTTGTTTTGATAGTGGTCATTTAGGGACCTTAGGTTCCTGAATTTATTAATGCAAATTTCGCATGTGAAGTTCCTTCATTGCATATGTTTTTTATATCCGTATATTTTCACGCTAAACTGGCCTCTGTCCATACTGCCAGCTCTAGTGTCACAGATTTTTTATTGTTGTGTTTTCCAACAGTAGCTTGTACCTGTGTAATGTTAGTTTTGCTGGATGGTTTGTGCTCACATTCAGCTTGGCGCTTCTTGATTTGATGGCGTGTCATATACCTTGGGACATGCCACTTGGGCAGTCTACGGGAGTCACTTTCCATATCTGTGGCTGGTGTTTGGGCTCTTTTAGATGCACTTGCAGCTGTGAGACCGAGGAAGGTGGCCAGTTTGATAAAGTCATTGGTACTGTTACTTACTGGTGTGTCCTCTTGTGGGAGTTTGATTATATCATGGGCTCTCTGTTGAGTGTTGTAGTGATGTTGCACTTTTGGTTTGGGTATGGGTGCAGGTGTTACCAGAGTAGATTTATCCACTTTCACTCCTGGTCCAGCAATAGGTACCTCAATTTTATGCCTTCTATTGTAATGGCGTGTAACTGGATAGCATATTTCATAAGGTTGTGTGTCTGTACTATCTGCATCTTCCTCACTGGAACTCACAATCCAATTTTTGTATTTTGAGTTTGGTGACAGGTAGGATATCAAAGCTGGTCATAGTGATTCACTGTTTTTTGGCACTATATTTGGTAGAGATACTGGTTTTGATGTAGCTTCAGAAGTGGGTGGTTTGAAACTGATAGTTGCAGTACGCTTTGGTCTTTTCGGTGAGACATACAGTCCAAGGACTTTCAACAATCCCTTTGGCAAGTAAGGGGCCACTAATTTCTGTGATGAAAGGAAGGTGTTTCTCGGTGTCCATTGTAAGAAGCAGTTGCACCCCAGATAAAGTAGATGTATGTTTGAGAACACCACTGCCACATCATGGCCTTTAACGTCTTCCTCGAGAGTGGTCCAGTGTCCGTCAACCAGATCCAGTGTAGTGTGTATTCCTAACATTTTGCTGAGGCAGAGGACACTGAGCTCATCTCCTCTGATTACACCATCACAAATTGGTTGGTGCCATTGATTAAAGGTGAGACCCTTAGGTTTGAGTAGTGATGAGCCAATGGTAGCTAGTTCGTCGGCATGGTCAGTAGTGTACTTACTAAATTGGTCACATATTTCATTAACCGTTGAATGGACATGGTTGGCATATATCTGAAATAGCTTGTTGTTTACGTGCATTTAGTTTCCAAAATTACTGTAAAACAGGACAGTGTTTTTCACCAGACATGGATGGTTAATCAGTTCATTATGTGGGATTTTACGTTGTTCTGGGATCTTTTTAACTGCATTTGTACAAGGCATGTTCTCACCTAGTTTAAGTCTGCCGGTTTTTGCAACATTTTTCTCCCACATACGGTACTCCCAACAGGCTGCCATCTTGTGTAAGTTGGTTCTAAGTGGGTCATTGATAGGTCCACTTATTTTGGCAGTCAGTGATTATATAGCAAGTGTTGCCTGACAATGTAGTGGCAGCTGATACGAACCTTGTTCATGATTCCATCACATGTGTTGCCTAATAATTATAAGCCTGAACTCATTGCAATTATTAACCAATGGCATTGGAGGTTTGTTGGTGGATATACATGCACTGATGGTGTTGACACATAATGTCACGAGTGATCATTTAGTTTAATACCTAGTTAAGAATTGAGTTTAAGTTCTTTTACAAATAGGTGACACTTTTTTATATTTTTTGTTTTGACAGATAGTTTTGTGAATTCAACTATTGATTGACAGAGGAAGCTTGTGTTGGATTTTTCAAAACTGTGCAGCAGTATATTCAGTGTATTTTTTTGCCTTGTATTGTATTTATGACCTTTCTTGCCAAGATGTCTATTACCAATTGTACTAAATGTTTTTTATCACTGGTAGTGGGAGTAACTCAGTTTTGACACCATAGGCAACCTTACATAATTCCATGTTAATTATATCGTCAAATCTCAACAATTTTAATCATTTGAACAAATGACTTGTAGGACTGGTCTTGGATGATTTTGATATATAATGCACGCATTTTCTTTGTAAGGCATTTATTTTATTTATCTGCTCTTTAGAGAGTTGACTCCCCCAGACAACCAAGGAGTAATTTAAGTGACTAACTATGTGGGAGTTGTAAATCATTATCTTTGTTTTTCATCAAACATGTTTTGAGTTAATTGTAGCATTCGAGAGTTGTGCAATAATTTCACATAGACAACTGTAAAGTGGGTTTTCCATGATAGTTTGTTATCTAGATTTATGCCTAGGAATTTGGTAGAATTTACATATGGTATATTATAGTTGTTCAGAGTCAGGTATGGGTAATTTTTGTCATCAAATGCCATGCTTACAGTTTTACTTAGATTAATGATAACTTGTTTGTGTAGAACCAGTCTGTCAGGTTTTCCACGTCTTGAAGTAGACAATATGTGAGATAGTTTTTGTTGTGATGTGAGAAATAGATAGTCATATCATCAGCAAATAATATTAGTTTACAGTGCTCTACTACATTATAGATATCATTATTGAACAAAATAAATAATAGTGGCCCCAGGTTTGACCCTTGAGCAGTACCATATGTTACATTATAATCGGCTGATATTGCAATCTTGGTGCTACTGCTAGTGCTAAATTTTACATGTAATTTCCTTTCAGACAAATAACTGTCGAACCATTTATTACTTGCACCGTGTATTCTGTAGAGATCTAACTTTTTTAACAGAATATTATGGTCAAGCTATCAAATGCCTTCAACAAATCCAAGAAAATGCTTATAATATGATGTCCAATTTCCTTTTCTTGAAGGATTTCACTTGTCAATTCAATAATTGCATCCTGACATGACCTGGCTTTACGAAATCCATATTGACTTTGATATAGTAGGGTGTGGGATTCTATGAATGCATATAATCTATTATAAACCAATTTTTCAAGTAATTTTGATATAGTTAGTAGTAATGAGATTGGTTGATAGTTGTTCATCAAGAATTTTTCTTTACATTTAAAAAGCAGTATGACTACAGCGATTTTCATGGCTGAGGGGAAGACTCCTTGTAATAGAGACTCATTGAATATGTGAGTTAGAACTGGGAGAATTTCTGGTCCAATTTGTTTTAGGAGAACATTGCTTATGTTGTCATAGCCTGAGCTTCTCTAATTAGGTAAAGTACTGATTAGTTTGTTAACTTCAGTGTACAAGCAGTTAAATACATAGTTTGAGGGCTTCTATTCATTTTCTGTAAATAATAATTGATGTCCATTTTTGGTACTGGTATTTTCATGGCCAAGTTCATGCCAATGTTTGCAAAGTGTTTGCCTAAATTATTACAGATTTCATTCAGTGAATAATGGTTGATATTGTCAATGTGCAAGTATTAAATACAGCTTGTTTTGTCATTGATTTTACCTATTGTCTGATTGATTACCTGCCATAATTGTTTAGTGTTCTGGTTGTATGTAATACATTTGTTTTGATAATAGTTTATTTTTGCTGCACATTTAGTTTCATTGTAGACATTTCTGAATTCTTTATATAAACACATATCATTGAATGATGCTGATGCCTTAAGTGTTGCCTTATATAGGCGTAATTTCTGATTGTGATTCCCTTAAGGCAGATGTAATCCATGGTTCAATCAAACACTTTTTTGATGAAATTTTAACTTCTTTCAGCAGAGCTATAGTGTCTAAGGAGTTAGAGATATGTTTGGCCAGCATATCAAATGCTGTGTCTGGATTGGATTCTAAGAGGATTGTGTGTTGCCAGGTAATGTCACTAAGGTCATGTTTTAATCTATTTATTTTATTCTCAGACAAGTCCCTGGCTTTGAAAATTAGGGGTTTTGTATGTCTACACAGTTTGCCTTTAATTAATCCAAGGGATGGTAAATGATCAGATATATCACTAATTATAATACTGGATTCAAAGTCTGTTTGCAAATGTTTTGATATAAAAATGTTTCTATCAGAGTTGCACTTTTTTTGCTAATTCTAGTCAGTCTAGTAATGATGGGCAGTAGGTCGTGCTCATAGTTGATTTCTAGGAATTGTTTTGTACTATCATGTATATGAGTCTTTAACAAGTCAAGATTTTGGTCCATTCTGATGTTTCTCTGTAGTCACACAAGTCATTCCATAGGGGATCCCTATCAGAATGGTAGTCTAGTGGATGGTTTAAGTTGTCAAACAATGGTTCTGGACTTTTGGAGAAACACATTATCTGTCAACTAATTAATATGAGCTAGATGGGAAATGCACAGCAAAACTTATACACACTCTAATGCAAAAATGAAAAAACTTTGACAAAATAAAAGTAAATACTCATACATAACCATGTATGCGAGATGGGCAAATGCATATCCACATCTGTACTGTGAGTTCAATTGAGGTACAAGTTACAAGGAGTTAGAATTGGTTTTGACATAAGAGAAGGATTTCTACTTATGCATTAGGAACCTTGTGTTGCCATGTAATTTCATGGCTGATGGTGAACCAGCTGTGAGTGTGAGTGTGTTGCCTTACAATTTAGTGGTGAAACTAATTGTCATTTGGCTGTATTGTGTTGACACAAAATTATGGGGAATGGAGTGGCTGCTTGTCCAAAGGCTGCGTTGTGTGTGTTGCCATTTAATGAGCATATTGGTGACTGTTAATCTGTAATTATATTCTGCCATTTGGCCGACTGTTCCTAGTTAACATGGAACAGTGTAACATCAGCTTCAGGTGTCAGCCTCATTTTAATGGAACTTACATTTAGCCATCCCTTATGGACATTAGTATATGAGACATTATTCCACATCCTTCCTCTCCATTGCCTTCCTCTCACTTTTGCACCCTTCATTTCCTGTGACCTATTTTAACTGTCAAATCAGTCATAAACATGATAATACCCCAGTGTGGACTGGTTAATTTCATCGGGGGCTTGAATAAATATATATGTCTTAATAAATAATGTTTCTATTTTAATGGCAATCTGTAATACTGTATATTGCCTAATTAAGATACCTGTTCAAAATGTAATGTGGACCTGGTCCATTCTACATGTACACATAGCTTGCTAAATGAATGTAGTTTGGATCTAATCCATTCAAAATGTCACCAGTGTGTGATTGAGGAATATAAAATGGACCTGGTCCATCCTACATTGCATTTGTATTTACTTAGAAATGTAATGTGGACCTGGTCCATTCAACATGTCAACATAGCTTGCTGAATAAATGTAATTTGGATCTGGTCCATTCAACATGTCACCAGTGTGTGATTGAGAAATATAAAATGGACCTGGTCCATCCTATATTGCATTTGTATTTACTTAGAAATGTCAAGTAGTCCTGGTTCATTCAACATAAACATACATTAATGAGTGTAACTTGTTATATCTCTATGCCCAGTAATGAGAGAAATAAATCTTTACAAAAATGAAATAATATTGAGTTCTTTACATTTTCACAAAATATTTTATGTATTGGATTCGAACTTGATCCATACTCCCACAAATATATTAGAAAGCCAGCATGCTATCAACTGGACTATTCGGGTAGGTGTTAAGGGCCACATTAACAGAACAAAACACATTTATGTGATCACATTGATCATGAAATGGTGCAGTCTATGGTAATTTTTAGGAACAACACAAAATAAATCCAGGAGTAATTAGCATCCTAATGAAAAGAAATAACCAATTTTAGTAAAATAAATAACAAAGAAATGACTTATTTTAAGTAGAAAAAGAAATAAAAGAATACTGATTTTTCAATTATTCTTTCATTGGGTATTGAACCACCACTACTGTGTATTTGTCTCACAGTCCAATGCTCTACCAACTGAGCTAGCAAGGAACATGTTAGCTGGCCATAAAGTTTTTACTGGAAGTATTATTTTAGTTCCTACAAAAAGTCAAGATAGAGCCACCTCCTAAGGGAAAACCGTAGGAGTACGGAGCATGCTAATGTTTACGAAAAGTAACTGGCAATCTTATTCAATGTATCTTCTTAGAAATTAATTGTTCATGTAAAACAGATCCCGAATTTGTATTAAATTGGATCAACAGCTTATTTCACCAATGATCAAATTCCGGATAAAAAAGGAAATTCCGAATCAGAATTTCAAAAAAATTAAATGTTATCTTAACTGATGCCCAAGAGCACTATTCCCTTCAATAGAGAAGAAAGATTGGCCTGTCAAATGCATACTACGTAAGGAGATTTAGATCTCTATGGTTGATTTTGGTGATAGAAATCAGTGTCTAGAGGTTAATAGTAACAGAACAAGAGAAACAGAAGTGACACGCATAAAGATTTCAATTATCTACCTTTAGAGAAGACAGCTCTTTACCAAACATGCAATGACCATCAATACGTAACTTTCGTAAATCTTGGCCAATGCAAGCTGCAACATTCAATGTATTCATTCCATTTTCACTGTGCCATCCCTGGGATATTTACTGCCTAAATGTGGCTGGGTTAATTGCACAAGGTTTAGTCCACGCTATACTCGTCTGATTTCATTTAGACTGAGATTGCTTGATATTCCTTAAATGACCATCTCAAAATAGAACCAACAGTTTTCTTGGGTAACTTTAACATTACGCATTTGTACATTGATATTACAAGTCAATCGGTGAAATGCATTCGAGTTTTGTGTACTTTTTATACCTTCAGTTGAACAACATAAACTTTTTAAAAGGAGGCAAAAGTATACACGATATCACTTCAGTTGACACATATTATAAATTTAGTAATATTACCATTCCAAACTTCGAAGGTTAATGTACGTCAGCATAAAACTGAAGAGTGTCATAGACAGTCAGGTAATTGTAAAACGGGCATTGCATTTCATCGTCATTCTGAATATAATACGTAAGAAATAACAGCGTATTGAAAATGCGACTACCTGCCCCTTATTTGTAGGGACACATTACGAATCCGCCATACACGTATCAGCATCCTTGTTAGGTTATTTCATTGACATTTTGTTGATGATCTAATTTTTATGTTTTATGATCACTGACTTATTTCGTTCGATTTTCATGATTTCCTGAGGCATTAGTTTATTGTCACTTCCTACGGATTAAATTAAAATCAAAATTTCTATCAACTGTTATTGGTGAATACAACTAATTCGAAATACACGTTAATGTGTACAAAAAATGGTATTATGAAAGGCTTAAACTGTTATTAAACCTCCCTATGATATGTGTATTTATAAACCAGATAAAATATTATGCAAAATATCACTTAATCGCTTCAAGGTATTCAATAGATTTAACACTTGATCTGTGATGCGTACCAGTTTAAATGTTGCAATATTATGCACATTCCTGTCGTGCCTGGATATACTAGAATTGTGTAACACTGACATATGTACATTTGCATAACAATGAACCAAACACAAAATAACAAAACTAGAGACAGGACATACATGACCTGATATATACATATCCTATTCAAAGACCAAGTTTTAACAATATTTCAGACAATTGTCAGGTTTACATATTGGTTTATTGGTTATTTTCAAAGTATTTATAATTTCTTAAATCCTGAACAAATAATAACCTGTTTTATATTATTCTCTATTAATCATTTTGTTAATCATTTTTTCTATTTATAAATACTATACATGTAGCTGTTCAAAGAGGACAAACAATTTGGCTAGCAGGCAGGAAAAATCCATGTTCAAAACTCAAAAGTACATCGCCATGTGACAACAAGCCCTGTCTTTAATTACATTAAAAAGCCATCATGTATATATGATTCACATTTGTTGAAAACGTAATAATTTGTCTGCTTTGTTAACATAACTTAAACAGCTTTATTATATACGTACATTGTCATCCTGATGTGGGTGTATAGAGCTGCTAAACATATCCAAGAATAGCATCTGTCTTTTCTCATATCCAAAGCATAACATTTAGAGTGAAAAAATCCCGACAGGTAAACAGAGCAACAATAAGTGTAAATCATATGAAAACTTCCACATACAATACAATATAGATGTATGAGGCCTGGATGTTGTAACCAGTTAAAGCATTTCAGTTCTGGTCCAGTATCCAATGGCTGGATTCCAGTGCCAAAAGTTTATCAGCACCTTTGATCATTAAGTACAGGTAGAACATAAATGTCAATCTGGAATGGACTTTGGACGCACTGGATGAGTTGTATCCAGGCCTTATCCGGGATACGGACTAAATATACACAGCTTCACTGATATAACTTTAGATAGCCTATTAGATATCTAAATATGGATCATTTGCTTTAGTTACTATTAATATGACATAGGGGTCTGTCGTGTGATTCTAACCAGAACTATCACTGAGAATCTCATTCACTCAACGGACGTTATATTTTAAGCATTGCTGTATTTTTTTGACGTTACATTAGCTTTGGTGAGTGGACATACCAACCAATGTGTACATTAATAATAACGCGTATACCTTTCAGTTTTCTATATTCCTTCCATTGCTACAACACTACGAACTATCATCAGTCTGATTCGGAATTCAGGTGTTCATTGTGGGGTTTATTCAAAGTTAACTAACACGGGT
The DNA here is from genome assembly GCA_038406195.1 of Haplosyllis anthogorgicola. NCBI lineage: Eukaryota > Metazoa > Annelida > Polychaeta > Phyllodocida > Syllidae > Haplosyllis > Haplosyllis anthogorgicola. Next base: position 14,431 of record JBCAUI010518367.1, on the reverse strand, counting down.
ACTGTGAGTTTACTGTGTTGATAATATTAGTTCCATTCTATTAACTATTAAGCTCGATAACTATCTACATAAATTGTCGACGAAAAAAATCTCGAAGCTGCACTTGTACTCTCATCATTGAGAAGCAATTCTTTGAACATAATTATTGAACTCCAGGATCAATATGAAATGATGGTTCCAACTTTTCACTTGACTTAGGGATCTTCAGAGAACGTAGAACAAGGGTAAATGTATGAGGTCAACACATTCATGGTAAGGGTCAATACGAACTAGATCTACCCTTAGTTCCTCTACGTACAGTTCAGCGAAATAACGCTGATAGCAGAAACAGGACACATAGAGACATACTAATTGAAGATTCCTCTCATAATGGGTTGAGAAATAAAGGGTCATCCACTGTTCATTACAAGTACATTTGAGTATCACTATGGCAACTAGCATGTGCCGTTAATTGAGCGATAACAGTCTACAACAATCATCTACAGTAATTAGTGCCACAATGGACGCTTAAAGTAACTGTATGTGGGTGACAAATGGTGATATATACCTGTATTATGTAATTTTGATCCTAAAATACCATCCTCAAACAGCGGAGTCAGTGATTTGCCGCATTATTTACGGCATTGGACCAAAACTATTCTATTTGGTAACTTGTTTTACATGGTAGTGAAAACATTTGTTTAACCGCTAACTTGTGTTGTCTGTGTCAACATGAGTCACGTCACCAAATACACAGAACGTAGACTTTAGCCAAGGCAGTTGCTATTTTAACTACCGTACTGGAAAATGCGTGGGTCGGTTACGCAATGGACTGCGGTTTACGAAAATAATAGGTTTTTTTTCATAATTCGTACCGAGCCTTATTTTGTCCTATTTGTCTAATCTGTCTAATTAGATAGAATTGAAATGTGCTAACTGTGGCAATGATACATAGATTCAGTACATTCAAAGAGTGTTACATGGAAGTTTTACAGGAAATGGTTCAATTTACATGTACTGAACACAATGTCATATCAAAAATTTGTGTATTTTGGTACATTTTTATCCCATGTAATTAGACAAATTAGACAGATTAGACAAAATAAGGGTTGGTACAAATTACGAAAAACCTAGAATAGCATGTTGCCAAACAGCCAATGACCAGTGACCAGTGGCATCAAACATTTGTGTTTACTGAAAGAGTAAGCGATTCGAATAAGAAAATACGACACAGAACGACACTTTTAGACCATCAGATTTAGGTTGGTTACCTGATGTAATTCTTGTTCAACCTGGATTTGGAACAAAGAACTGGAATAAATATATTTTTCCAGAATTTCTATTTTAATTATGAAACAAAGCTCCTCTGATGGTGGGTTCGATTCATAATGCGACATTTGACCTGGTTTCATTTTCAACATGTCTCACTGTTTTTGCCTGTAGGGAGAGAGTTGTTTTATTACAATGAAAAAGGTTTATTCTGTAATATACTGCGAGTGTTCACGAATCCATTTGGTGCAGCTTCTAAATAATTCACCAGTCTAATGAGCACTTTATTTGGCATGCATTCTCAAAATCATAATACATTTGAGTAGATCTAAAAACAAGTAGATAACCAAAGTTCATCTGAAATATGAGCCGAAGTGCGTGCACGAAAAATTAAACCAAATCTCATTTCACTTTCCTGCTCTTTTCAATTACGTGCTTTAATTATTTTTATTTCACAGATGTTTCGAATATCACTGCAATTCATTTAAGAATTATTGCAGAATTACAATAATATGCTAAACATTTCAATCCCCACAAATGTTTCTGGTTAAAGTAATTACACCATCTAGTGATGATCTAGTGACCTAGTTCAAAGTTTTGAATAGTTTTTTTTTTGCAGAAGAACTATCTATGATTTCTATGTCTAAAATATTTGTTTTCTGTCATGACAACAAAGTTCTAAGCGAATCAAATAAGCAGAGCTGTTCTTTGTGAACACATCGCTCTTGGTGACCAAATTAAATTTTACTCAATGTTTAAAGACTTCTAGAAAAAGCAATTCTAAAGCGGTTGTGAGAAGAGAAAGATTCCAAAGAATTGACATTTTCCATTTTCGATGAGTTCAATACCTAAAATCAAAGAAATTTCTAAGAAATTCAGTGTAGACTGAACTAGTGACTGAGTTTTCACCCCATTTAGGAATTCCTTGATCTGTACATCCCTAGAACAAACATGGCCGATTATTATTGAAATTCTATGATAATCTCACCCCGGCCACAAGTTATTTGTTCGTGATACACCACAGTTATGAACCATTTAGTCACCAATTGCGGTTCACAACCTTTAATTTTTCAGTAGCTATCTCACCCAGCTTTAGTGTGGGCCATGACTTGGAGGTTTTAAGAACAATGGCAGCTTTCTTGTAGTGAGTCACTCAAACCTGTTTTGCCTACGTTCGCTGGTACCAATTTTACAACCTAATATGGTGAGGTTGAAATTTATACACTGGAATGCAGTTAAAAAAGAAGTGATGTGATTGAGATTAGGTGATATCTGCGGCCACAAACACCGATTCCAATTGATTGTCCCCATTAAATCATGCATCACTAAACATAGTATATGTCTGACTATTGTTCTCCGTCGATGTTACAAACAAAACAGTAACCGAAGCTGTGAATCTCAGCAGATATTGTCACCTTGAGATCACTGATCAATCACTTAACTGCCTTGATCAATACGTCATTTCAATAAAGTGACCTTGATCGCACTGTTAGCATTACGAGCACGTCAAATAACAATTTGTGCTCGCCACTTGCGTGTCAGTGGAACGGTTTTCACAGGAAAAATTGGCCAAAAGTCAGCTGAAGATTTGTTACGGTCCAAGTATGCGACGAAGAAATGCTTTCAATTGTGTCTTTCATTGCGTGTGTCCGCCTAATCGGGAGACACTTTTTGAAAGGTTTGACCTAGAAACGTCATTTTTAGTCCACGGGTCTTTTCTGTATCTTGGTAGAGCATCAGGATTACTGGGTCAAAACTCAATTTGCTATAATTCCTATTATATAATTTCTTTGCAAAGCAGGCGGTGGGATTTCATATACGGCATTCTTGTTATCAATCTATTTGGCCCAATGGAAGGATTCCAAGGTAACTTTTTGGGTAATAATTCAACCATTGTGGGAAGCCTTTTCTTTGTTTTGTGGATAGAAAACTAGTATATTTTTAAAATTTATTTCCTCTCCGTACAACGTCAATAAGAAATACTTTTTTCTTTCAACACATAGTAGGTTTCGTTTCGACTTGTTTCAGCTGTTTTAAGCTTTTTCAAACTTTCGATTAAAAACTGTTACTAAGAATGTAAACCAAAATGTGTTTACAACTCCATGTTATATATGAAATTGTTCGTTGCATGTACATGTATGTAAACACGTCTCAGAAACTGAAAGATAAATCTACATTAATTGACATGAATATACTGCATCAAATGTAACAACAGATTTATTCACGGTACATATCAATATTAATTTAAGAGAACAAAGCTGAACAATTCTCATGGACGAAATGGTCATGGATATATATTCATGTTGGAGACAATGGAACTTCCCGCTGGTCATCTGTTAAAATGAAAGGCAGAGCGTGAAACCTTATTGCTTTTAAAAATTAAGCATAAAACATTAAACTGCTTGGGAATCAGAGGCCAAAAACGGTATCACCGCTGAAGTTAACCCAAATACCTACAGCAAGGGATACTTGCTGCACACAGCGATAAGAAAAAGGAAGACAAATATTTGAACTTTCCAATTCCACTGTGGGTCTGGGGTTAAGTTCACTATTTCCTCTTATCGGGCTTTGCCTTGGCAAAGGAGACCTTCCTAAATTGATTTGTGGACCTCTCACTATTTATCATAGGATATCATGGCTTTTTGCCTTTTGTTGTGACATCTAAAGCCACGCACCATCAGATGTCCTGCGGGAGGATACAACCAAGCGGAGATACATAAAAATATAACCGTTTTCATTTTCCTTACCATGCACTTGCAGTTTCTTTCGTTGATTCCAAGCAAAAGGAAATTTCCTTGTCATCCCATTTTTAAAATCAACTTGAAATTCACTGACATGATCCTCAAAGTGATAGAAATAAAGGATGATTTTTGGTGACTACAGTGTTCATTCCAATGTAGCCTTAACAAACCACAATGTTAATTATGTCACATTAGGTTCCGAATTTCTCTGTGTTATAAATGGAAAATATTATCTTGTAAATCTGTCACATGTCTATGGTGATGTACAACAAGTTCATTAGTTTACAACAAGAAATTTCAAAAGAACACTTTCCAAAACCATTACGTGACAAATATTTACAAACTAAACTTTATGTCACAAAACGAATACAACACGATGTCAACGACCGCAAATTGGATCCAAACGTTATTCTAGCCTAACAAGTTGCGTAAGATTTGCGGGTGTTCGATGAATACCTTGATCTGTAATGAGCCAAAAGCTCCGGGTGCATCCGATAATTTGAGAAACAAATAGTGATTACCTGCGCAGAATCGACCGGTTCAAGTAGGGGACAGAAAGACCTTCCTGGCGAATGGACATTTGATTTTACAGTTAAAATTACCACTCATACCGTAAACATTTTTTTCAGTTACAAAACAGTTGGAATATTTAGACGCGTAACCGGTGACATGGGTTTCCGAGATCGTTCTCCATTTGCAAGCAAGAGGTCTTAATTTCGATGCTCTCTCTGGCCAGATAAGACGTTGACGTTGCATATCAAAGTACCATCAACATAACTATAGACTCGACGTATGGGCGTACATCTCTGATTTTAAAAACTTCCTAGATTTCGTGAAAAATTAAATCCAACTGCCCTACATTTTTTATTCACATTTTGTGTTGACATCAAAATTTGAAGTCTGTAAAGTTTGATTGACTCAAATTTTCCGGAAAGGTTGGCTGCTCGACAACAGTGATACTGTTGTTACATGTAATAGTGTGATAATTTTCTTACCTCGCCTAATCTGAAATCCCTAAATTGCCTATTCTCCAATTACGCTTTTTGGAAAGACGTAAGGCACTTACTTCTCTTTTTTGTTTGGAAGACTTGTGTGTAATATTCATCTGCCTATGTACAACACCACGCAAGGAAGAACTTCAGTGTGTTTCAAGAACCCAAAAAGATTATGTCGTTTATTTATAAATGCTCCATTAATTTGCCTAATTTATTTTCATAATCCTTGGCTGGTAAAAATAAACGGTTAAGTCCTTCGTTTTCGAGTTCTTTAAAACGCTACTTCTGCGTAGAGTGGCTGCAAAACGTTTTCAAGCTTATTTTCATGATAATTTAAATCTTAAAAAAAAATGCTGGGAATAGACCACCCGTTTTCATTTTTTTTACCATGCAGTTCCCGTTTTTGAGATTTTTTTTATAAATAACACAAAAACAGTAAAGCGAGAATTCCACAACCCGTTTCATAGTTTCCTCGGTTTCTAGTTGTTTATTTAACTCGAGGTCTTGCTTCATAGTTTTCATGTCATTTTTTTAAAGACCAAAACGATGAAACCGATGATCGAATATCCATTTTTCAGTTTAAAAACTATAACTTGTAAACGTTTTGGCCACTTCATACACTGACCTACTGTATTGCGACAAGATGATCATTATTACTCTTATAATTATTGCTATGTAGATCCATTAACGACATGAAGAATTAGATAATATATAGATGATGCAGAGGTTAATAACTACCAGCATCCGCCCACTTCTTCTATGCGCGATGGTTTCTATGGACATTTATGGCAATTTAGCTTTTGTTATTTCAACATGACAAACGGTGTCTTTGTGCGTGTAAGTCAGGTTATAGACTTCCCACATAACCAGTCTTGAGGGCATGTTGTATATCAACGTCCGACATTAGTGATACGGTCTATAACAATGACTTGTTTTTATAATTCACTAAAAGTGGTGAAAATAGAGAATAAACTGATCATTACCAGCTGGTTTCTGTTATTGTTGTGAAATAATAAATAAAAGCAAAGCAATTGTTGTTAATGGATCATTAGCAGCAATTAAATGTCTTGTTTCAGGTAAGACAAAATAAAATACGACAAAGTGTCTAATAAAATAATTCCGCTAGCTGCCATAAAAGGAAGGTAGAATATTCGGTACAGTCCGTTTCTCTGTCTGAGTGCCAATCCACAATTGACCTAAAAACCATGTGTCTCATGTGAGAAGGGTATGCCTCGGTCACGGTTTGGTACACTCTGATCACTGGGTCAAGTTCAGGTTCCGATAAGAGCTTTATGCGCTTGTGATGATCTTACGTCACCTTTTAAACTATACATGAATTCCAATAGCATCTTATATCCCTTCTATTGTGAAGATATATCGCAAGTATCATTAAAGTTCAATGAATGGAAAATAATGACATTAAACAGCCACTGATACGAACACAACACAAATATGTTAAAAAGGTACGTACCCTTCCTTCTTTCATTGATGAGAAATAGTTCTTTGTCAGTTTTTTTTTGGTTTTCTGCAGGATATAGTGAGGAGATGAGAGGTAAGGATTGTTTTTATAAACCTAGGACATAAGTACTTGGAATTCTGATGAGAGTACAAGGCCAAGTACTCTTGGCAGGTACCACCTTTTTAAAACACGAACCAGCTTTTCACCTACAGTATAGTATTTATATAGTATATACGCAGTTTATTTCCATCTTCGTTTACATATATTTAACTCGTATTTTTCTGTGACTAGAAACCGTCGGGATTTTTTTTAGGCACCTGTAGTCTATTGCACTTGTAATGAAATGTTTGACTTGAGAAGCCGCTATTTGAAGACAGATAAATACCTTTTTACCCTGCGCTTATGTAGAAATTTTATCAGCACCTACTGTTTTCTTTAAACCGATTTTGCACCAGAATTTTTGATTGTTAAGCGTTGAATATATCGAAGTGTACTGTACGTGTTTCATTAATAATATTCTAATTCATACCATGTGTACAAAAAAACCCTGTAACATCAGTAGCAGTTTAGTTTTAAATCACGATTGCGCCACAAATTTCGATATTGAAATAATATAGGTTTTATTTCATTTAATCTATCATTAAGTTTATTTTCGGAAAGGATGAATTCAGACAGTAGATTTTCCGCAATACAGAAGTCATGTCTTTTCGCATAATTCCTGATCCGTCTCAGTTCACGCATCAACAGTATTGTATAAGGACTTGAGGATTTTACCTTGAACTACAAGGCTTAATGCTCCACCATAATTAGCCCACAGTTGTTTGTCAGCGGGATGATTATGGAGTGAGAACAATAATATGGACTGGAAAAATTATCATCAAAACCAGCGGTGTCCTAACTGCCTACACGTTAACACACAAACCCGGCCTTGTATTTGGGATCAGAGAGCATCAAATAATCCATCAATATAGCGATCAATGGGGCTTTCCTTTGTGCTAAATCCTATGCAGAACTAAGATTCCTCTCTTCCTGTTGGCTATCCATTGCCAACAAAAATCCAACTGCTCCTTTTCAGGTCTGTTAATCTCATGTTGCCGTCGTCCACCTCCCCATCTTTCTATCCATTGATCTTATCCTTCATAAAAGAACTTGATGGGTCACATTCTGGAGAAATATATCCGATATTCCGCAATACTGTTAAAAAAATTGCACAGGCAAAATATCCATTAGACAATATGACAGATTCATGTAGCAATGATGTTACATGTAGGCAAAGCTGTTACATAGATAGACATTAGAAGCAGTTCTTATAGTAAAAGCCAGCAGCTGCTACTTGCTGCTGCTGCTGCTGCTGTCGATGATAATGATGAAGCCAAATGCTGAATGAATGCAATCACAGGAGCTTAGCATAGCGAGCAAAAACGTGATTTATTGGCTGAAGAGATTTCGGCTGTTGATCCAAGAAGGTATCGGTTCTCACAGAGCATGAATAGAAACGTTTACACATAGAAACATAGCATAAATTAAAACCATTCCAAAATTAATGAAATTTATTCCAAATTTGTACAAAACGAAGTTTTTTTCTTACATCTTAACCTTGTAGCTCTGTCCCAAACTCACCCCTACTTTAGTTCAGTACAAAATTGTGTGGGTTCAGCAAAGATATAATCTTAACTTAATCCTTTAGCTTCTCCGCAAAATAATTGTAACATAAAGATTTTTCAGCCATAAAATAAGAAAAGGGATCCATAACTACTGTCATCGAATGGCTAATGGAATGGTCAAATTTTAATGAGGGACATGAGACCGTCATTATGGTATAAAAGTTCATTCTATTTGCATTTGTGTAAGATGAGAGATGTGGGACCATTTGATCAAGTCATGAATGTATGTGGCTACTGCATACCATACCATTGGCTAATCCACGATTTCTCGAGCAAAATAAAAAAGGTCTAAGGCTGTAAGGGCGGGTGCTCGTCGCTTGCGCCTCTTCTCCGCATTCAAATGAGGAGGCACTGTCCTCCATGACCACCTCATGAAGAGAAAATGCAAAAGTTTACATCAGAACAGTAACATACGACCAGGCCGAGCGGGTCCAGGGAACATGCGCCACCCCCCCCCCCCCGCCAACACCCTCCTTTTTAAATGTTTAAAAAGATGGCTGACATCCGGGTCCACAAATCTAGACAAGCAGCCCTCCCATCTAAAAAATATGTCTGCGTCTAGCCCACAAATTGGTCTCTCTTTTTTATATCCGAATACTATACTTGGTAAAATATGTGGAAGATAGGCACTAGGGTCGAAACAAGACAAATTCTTTTGTTTTCTTTTTTGTGGCAAACGGAGCAGTCCCTTCTCTGGGATCAGCGCACAAACATTTAGTGATAGGACGATAACTGCTGTGAGTACTACCAACTTTTTTCGAAGTTGCTAGCGATTGAAAATTTTTTACTAATACAAATCTTAATCTTCCTTCTATGTTTTGTAGTATTCGTCGCCTTCTACTTTCCTTTGATTATATTTCACCACCAATTTGAATTTAGACTCAATTTCTTTATTCAAAATACCGGAGGTAAAAATGTCCGATTGCTGCAAACAGAAAAGCCTAAAGTGCAATGATATTGAGCTGTTATGCTAAGCTCCTGTGTTTCTGATCTCTTATTTGTATGGTGGTGGCTGCTGCTGCTGCTGCTGCTGGCATGGCTTGCTGCTCGAGGCCTTGCTTTAAATGCACGGTACTACAGCTGACCGCTATCACTAAAAGCTGTTGCGCGGCAGAAGCAATGCTTTACCGACAGCATTAGAAATATTAACGTTGCGACGATCAGAAAATACATGTCGCGTGCCCCTACATGTTTGAATTTTCTACGGCATATTTTACAAGAATCAAAATTAAGTTTCCAAGTGTTGACGCGAACTGATAAACAATTTATTGTCATTATTGTCAACCTTATGTTTGACGAGCAGGATTGCAGTTGGAATGTTTCATTTGACTCAAATATGCTTGGCCAACTAGCAACATTCCAGCAGTGTGATAGATTTATGTTACATGAATGGTTTTAGCTGATTCCCTTCAATTCCTTGCCTCTTACATCAGGAATTTTCTGGGGTTTCAAAAACTATTATCTATCATTAGATGCTTCCTAAGTGTAACTTACACTATTGGGTTAGTTTATGTTTATTTACAAATACATGTTTATTAACTTTCAAGTTTCAAAATAAATGGCAGATTTCTCGATAAGAAGTAATCTTGGATTGAATCAGTCACTTTGGTTTATCTATTGGGAGGCAACATTTTGTAAATTTTATTTTAACGGATTCTCAACAATTCTTTCAAACCCGTGCGACATTTTACTTTTCATATATTATTGCAACAAGGTTTGTATGTAAACGCTTAATTATTACTCTTCAATCTCTAAGCACAAAAATTTCTAGGATACAGGGCAGAAAATAAGACAAGGTCTACAAATAATCTAATTCTTGAAGAATATGCTGAATAATTTAGGCTAGTCTGATTTTTCCCCGGTAAAGTTATCATTGCACTCATCTATATCTCCTTAACAAAATCCGAGTTTATGCATTTTGATGACCTTTTATAGTCTCAGCATACATGCAAAGTCCATAAGTTTGTAATAAGTATATGATCGATTTTTTACACATATATTTTCACCTACACTGATGCGCATGCAAACCGGTCACTATGTCTGCCTCATGTGTTTTTGCAATCGACACTGGTGCCTCTCCGTGCCAAATCAAAAACTGAAACATTTAAATACAAAATTATATCCCCATAATTCACACATTTTGCTACATCGGACACAGTCTTAAACTGTCTTGTCTGGTGATTAGAAAATGTGGAACGAGTATAATGATCTGTGTGTGTGTGTGGGTGTGGGTGTGTGTGTGTGTGGAAAAAGATTCAGACACTGAGCTTCATATAACATTATATGACACAACTTGAAACAACCGTGACCTAGGTAGGTTTAGATCTTTACCTGACTGAACAAACAGACAGACGAACATGACTGAAACATTACATACCAGCATACGTGGGGTGTAAAAACTAAAAATACTTTACAAGAGCACCTATACGCAAAAAGAATATCCGTGTGTGATGTTAAGTGCATTCCTTATTTGGTTCTTTATATTATATTCTCGTTTCAGCATCATTACAATGTACATCAAGTGCACGACAAATTATGGCAATGAACTTAGTACATACAGCATAAGTGGATGTTAAACTGATAACAAAGAGTTGGCAATGAAGGTTTTGATTTGCAGACGTTGTGTGATCATCACTGTAAATGAGTGACTGTGAAACACGTGCACACACTGAGGGAACACTTATTTTCCTGAGGTAGTTCTCCATAATTAAATTCGAGACCTTCCTCAAGTCCCACTCACAATCTAGTTCACTTTCACCCGGACGACATCCTCCGTCGAAACCCAAAGAACTAGAAATTATTTAGAACCAAACCAAACACAACCGTAAACCTTAAAATGACAAACGTCTGGATGTTATTATTAACAATTGTAGCTGCGAGTTTGCTTTCATCATCAGGTTAGTAAACGTCCCTTTTGAATATCTCTGGATATCTCTTGTATACAAGCCAACACTTTATTTCATTTATGTTCCACGGTTTACGAAACAAGAAACAAGGAGTGAGGGAGGCGAAAAAATTTATTATCTTTGCTGGTATTTGGAAATTTATTATTTTTGCTATTGATTTCAATCTCTACTTATGCCTTCCAATTCTCTCATTTCTTTCTCCACAGCACTTCTTTTCTATCCTTACTATTTACAATGCTAGTGCAATTTCATTCATTTTTTCACAGATGCAGAACATGTTGCTGTTCCAGCTTGTTTCAGCTGCTATTGGATTATTTTTAAAATTTCAACAAGCCCCGAGAAATGTAGTCCAACAAATTTAAACAAGACAAACACAAATTTCATCCTTATTTTTATATTTCAGATGGTTTTCAAATGGACACAACCTACATCTATTCCTACAATGGCTCTGTGGACGTTGGGATTCTTCAAAACAATAAGACTGAGTTTCATTCTGGAATCGAATTTTCCTGCAGACTGATCATAAGGCCTCATGAAAAACTTACCAAAGAATTAAAGGTACAGATGTAAAGTAATTAGTGCCTATACCGGATAACTTTTTTTAAGTTCTGACTTTTAAACCCTGCTACACAGAAGCAACTATTCAAATTCTGTAAAAATATTTCAAAGACGCGGACGTTATATTGTGTTTTGGTGCCAAATTTACAAGAGTTTTACCATTTTTGAAAAGTGATCCGGTATGGGCGCACCTGGTAACACAAACAAACATTAATTCATAAATAATGTACACACAGAATTATGTTACTCAGCTCCGTGTGAACAAAATGAGTAACGACACATCAGAGGTAAAATACTTGATCATTTACATTGGGTTCTTTGGTTAGATTTTTAACATAAATGGATGTTGACCGTGAGCCAATGCAGGACAATATAATAACGAATAATCACAACCATTAAATTTCACAGTAATTCCGCCCTTCTTTTTTCAACAGGCGGACAAATGTCGGTGGTGGAATATTTCTCACATCAAGGGAAACGACAAGAGACAAGGAGCCGAAAATGTAAAGCAACGAGAATATTTAGGAAGGTATCGGAATATTTTTACTGAACTTAAAGTTTTAGCAAATGCGCTTCAGATGTTAGAATATTAGAAACGCGAAATGCAACTTAAGGCTATTTGTTTTCTTTTTTCAAAAGTATGAAGTAGCTGCTAATGTTATGAAAATAGCCTTGAACTTTCTCAGCATCAAAAATCACTATTTTTGGATTGCAATTCTTTAAAAGAAATCAATGGAAAGTAGTCCAAGTGTCCACCAAGGTTTCCTTTAAAATTATATACTTTATATTTCACAGCTTGATATTATCTGATAATGACATTGATGCATCATTGTCCAACGGAACCGAAACAATATATTGGGTTTTGCGGATGTTAACCATGTCCGAAATTATTGGTACTGCTTATATTAAGGTAAGTTTTCATTTGTTGGATTATATTACACTATACTCAACGAATTATTATATGTATGACTTGATATAGCCTGAGATTTCGTTCATCTAAATTACAGTCTACATTAGAGGTTCAAATTAACGACATATTCTTTCACTGAGAGCCGTTGTTGCCGAGTTCTTGCATTCCTTCTGATTACGGTGCCCTTACTTTTGTAATTTTTCTGCATTTAACACGATTTTGTGGGAACACCAATAAATGCAAACGATTATTTCTCTTTTGCTGCAGAGGTATGTTTTTTATTGGAAACTTCTGTTCCAATTTCTGTAATATTTTGCGTAACATTTTAGACACTGCATGGCGTCTGCTTACAAAGTACGCGGAGGCAAAATGATCTGTGGTTCACAAACGTCAACCTAACTAATTGCACGAGTTTCAAAAACAGGATGGAAGGAGAAAGCTTCCTGTCCTTTGTGAACTACACAACAAAACAGCCAACGGATAATATTACCAAAGTGAGAGAGAATGTTATAATATGTCCAGAATGTACAGCATGCTAAAATAATACTGCCATGTCTCAACAATAATCTTTCCTTTTTTTTCCGAAACTTTCCACAATTCTCGATATTAGTGGGGATGATATGAAATATTTCTGCATAAAAAACTGACTTTAGTCTATTATTAATTAAGAAATTAAATTGTCTAAACTTGTAAATTTATATTTTGATGCGTATTTTTGTCCACAAATCCCGCCCCTCTCCTGGCACATTTGTCACCAAAAGAATTTAAAAACAATTGGGCTTTTGTGTGTAAACAGATAAACAAGGTAAACATTTACCTAGTTTTAGTATTGTCGTCTTGTTAACACATCTAGATCTACACTGTTAATAAGGCAACGGAAGAATGTCGGTTATCATTTGGAGAGAGTGTTGGCGTGCGAAGTTCCGAGTGCGAACAGCTTCAGCACATCACTGGAACCGACGATAGAGATAAAATCATCGTATCAAGGTACCGATCTAAATACAGTACCAAAAGTAAACAATACTAAAGGTTATTTAGTGCCGATTAACATTGTCTTTCATTCAGTTGTTAATCAAAGTATAACTCTCGTTCAAAGTAGAGCCCAATGAGTAACCAGTACTTACTAAGCAGATCCACCCTCGCTTTGCAGCCCATGGGCGGAGTCACCTCGAGTCCAAAACAGAGGATACCAATGGCCATTCAAAAATTGAATCTTGGTCCATAAATTTGTTTGCTAAAAGTCTCGTTTGATAAAACCAACTACGTGTACATGTTTTTCAGTTTAGTTCCATTGGAAGAAAAGCAAAAACTAACTACCGCAGTTTGGTTAAATTAGATCCATTTGGCCATTGATCAGTCATCTCATAATCAGAACAGTTCTACTCGTCATTCATCCTTTTAACAGAGTGAAGCGAGATCCTTTTATGTACACGTACTTTGCCCAACTGTCCTAATTGGGAAAATTTCTCTAATTTGGCAAATGAGTGGATACTACTTTTAGTATGATTACCAAAATTAGTAACTAGGAAGATTATTAATGTTAGGTTTCATTCTTAAATTTAGTACAATTTGAAGTATCTAATATTAGTTTTATCTTAAAAGTAGTGTCGCAAAGTGGCTTTTTCCTTCAAAATAGATACCAATGGGTTTGATTTTAATATTCGTATTGGAATAGCATTGGAATATTAATGTGATCCTGGATCATACTATTTTTACTTAAAAAGCCTAGATCGACAGAAATAGTACTTCTTTGAACCAGAGGAGACCAAATTCCTTAGCCAAAATGGTTCCAGCTGATTGATTTCAGTCACAGGCAGCTGGTTCTGGTGCCTGGGTGACACAGTTGTGGGTTCAATTGCCCATATATGGTTAGATTTGACCTGGGTCATGTCCTGATTTTCCATATATGGATATACATGTCCCAGATACAGCCAAAATGCATAGAAACTG
>JBCAUI010518356.1:0-12058 GCA_038406195.1 Haplosyllis anthogorgicola | reverse complement strand
GTCACGGTAAATTGCTAATGAGGTTTTAATGACACTAGAGATAAGACTGGCGGGGTTTTCAAATGCAAGTTGAGTGTTTTTAGTCAGATACTACGGTGTGGGGTTAAGTTGGATGGGATGTGACTGTACTAGAATTCTCTTGCGCATTAAAAGGTTAAAAACGTAACGCCAAATCTAGCGATAAATTGTCACATGTTGCATACTTGAATGACAATCATTTCTTGGAGACCAGTTCTATTTCTTACAACTTAACCGATAAATTACAGTGTCTACAATGTTCATTACACTATTAATTTTTCTTGGCGGAGTAACTTCTGTATTGTAGAAGGTATTCATATTTCTTAAGAGAAATAGTTGCTCCAATCAAGTGGTATTGTAAAAAAGAATTGGGTGTTTCATTCAGGAGATTTATTACATAAAAATTATGTCAGTTTACTGGAGCTTTGGGTACCTTTTACGTCACCTCCCGTGACATAATATATGAATATTGGTATGAAGCTGTGTTGTTTCTAAATATGAAAAAAATATAAAGACGCACATTTTCATAAAACCTTGACAATACAATTACCATTGTTTCCTTGGATTAAAAATAGCATGACATTTTAGGATAAGCAAATAAAATCCAGGATACACACAATATTTTGCATGGATTTAATTATATTCGTACAATATGTTAACCTTTTTCGTTTAAGTGTGTGAATGGGAGCTAACAATGCAGTATTGTTATTATTCCTGTATCACTTACCATGCAGCTTTAATGACATATAGCATGCACTGTGCATTACAATCCATTTACCGCCTGTTGCCATTCATAAAAAAATATACAGCTTCAAGCTGCACCGCCATTCATCTACACATTGGTGATTAATTGCTTTTGCTGGCAGATAGATGGCAGAAGCTGTCGATCCTGTTTTTAAAACCAGCTTCTAATGCCCATATATGGAAGTATAGCAATGTCTGCAACGTGACTAATTTATATAGACTATATGCCTGTGTGGGTGAAATGAAATGCAAGGATATATACTGGCCTCGTTGACATTCGGAACTTTCAAATTGCATTGAAATATGTGTAAATTTCAGGCAATAATGCAAATGCAAATGAATCAATAATGCATTGACACATGCATTCCTATGTCTCACCTATCAATATCACTTATTTTTGGTATAAAGGGGACTTCCTCCAGTACTACTTACTTTATTAGGTCAAGGACCGCGGTGAGTCACAACTTGTGAAAATGAAGGTTAATTAAATAATGCAACAGCTATTATGTTATATCAGTAAATTTGGTGTAAAACACACAGAAAGGTCGACCAGCAGCAAAGTTTGCATTTTCTCCTTCCATTTAGCCGCACCATCACTTAGCTGGAATGCCGACATGAGTCTCTTTCTGGAACGTTTATCTTAATTATGGACATAAAGCTTGTTTCTTTTATTTAATTCCACTTGAAGCTGATAACATTTCCGCCACAAAAGTTCATAAGTGTTTCACGAATAATTCAATTTCTTCACCTATTTTGTAGTTATATGATACTGATACAGTGATGTACTAACGCTTAACATTTTAATTCATTTAAGTAAGGAAATTCCTAGTTCTTGCTATCGAAAATGATGGACGCTCCCATTGCAGAAATGCATTTTGTCCTTAAAAAATCATTAAAATTTTTAATTGTTGGAACAACTACATATCACCTTTGGTTTCGAAACCCTTGCAGAGTTTAATAATAGGACAAGAGCAGTGGAACATTACAACTTTGTCATTTTACTATCTCAATATCACTTTTCCTCTTGCACTTCTGCATATACAAACCGACAGACACAGAAGCAAGCAATGTCCAGACAGACAGATCCAGATCATTGTGTTAAGACTGTGCATTGACAAGCAGAAAAGAGTGTCTGCAGGTTTGGGCTAGCTTCATGAATGTGGCATTTTTGCTTAATTAATCATAGGTTATCACAAATATTTCATTGATGAATGAATAGTAGTAAATTGCATTGTTTAAGTCCTATAAATGGAAGTGTGTTAATGTTGTATGGGTACAACAGGTAAAAAAAACCATTATAGACATATAAGGTAATGCTGTATGTAGGCAATAACCAAACTAGGTAAATGAGTTGACGTTGTTGTATATGATGTTATTATCCTGAAGATTGCAGTCTGTGCAGGTGACTGCGCTTGAGTACAGGGTACAAGTCCATCAATTAGCTTGTTGCCATTATCACTTTCACTTCCGAGTAAAAGCTCTAATACCGGATTTGGTGTTGCGGTTAGCGAGAACAGATCCAGTATTACAACGTGTCCACTGTGGCTGTTTCAGAAAGCCTTGATCTGCGTTTCCGTGTATTTCTGATTCTACGAAAACATTCAGGACGGTAATTTGTTGACCTAGATTAAAAGACTCAAGAATTTTATTTCATTTTGGAATAATTTCTTTCGTTTCCAAAGTGAAGAGGCATGGTTTCCTGTTTCTGTTGTGACAGAATGATACTGCCAGAGACTGAAATCGTCTTCACTTACAACTAATGATCACTGTATACGGCTCTCTTCAGATTGAACCCCGTACTAAAAATGCTCTAAATGTTTGGTTATATTTGTGCTCACTTACTTTGCATGATAACCAACCATAAAAGTAGGTTATTGTAGTAAATGTCCGCCATCTTGTATTGTTGTTCTTATATAATCGTCGTGTGTAATAGTTACCTAATTTACTAGTAAACGTGACTGTTTCATATCTGCGATTTTTTGCTTTTAAGCGAGGAGTTTTCAGAAAATCGCTTTCAAACCAATAATCAAAATCTAGACAATGGTTGTCTACTCAGGTCATGACTCTCACATTACAAAAGACGAAATGTGGCCATTAAAGTATAATACTTGTGACAATTAGAACAATACTTAATAATCACGACGAGATGTTTTGACTGTCACGGCTGTAACGTTTTGCCGGCAGGAAATGCTGGGTCAGACTAATTAAAATTCAACGCCAGCACCATGTAACATCAAAACTTAGGATGTAAATGGTGAACTCCCCTATTTTCTTTCTTTAAACTAGGTAAATAGCCCGCTGTCGCTGGGCAAAAAAAATTCACTCTATAAACTAAGAGACGTGTCAAGGGTGTTCTCGTGTGACTTAATTCTTGGATAAACAAACCCCACCGACTTTTCTTCAGAGTAGAGATTTGAAGCACACTTTCCGGATATTTTCAGAGGATTTGTTTTGCGAAACAATCTTTCTTTTGTAACATTACTGAATATTAAATATTACCATATGAAACCAGATTAAAATTCCCTAACTAATTCTCCAAATTTGCCAAACTCCTGAGACAGATCAGATCGTAAAATTACTATCAAATGTTTAGCACCCCACAATAATTGAATTGAATGAGTTCAGCATGAAATTCCATTGTTGTGGGGCGCTAAATTTTTAATAGTAATTTCATGATCTGTAATTAATGTATTCTGTGTAGGTTAGTTAGACGAATCAGGTGGACATCGTGTTTGGAAAAAAAACCCGCTAACGACTTTTTGTCACTTTGTTTAATTTCACGAAACTTTTTTTTCAAAAAGATGTTTTACATAGCGATCACTAGCGTAGTCCTGGAAAAAAGTTCGTGTTATAATTTTAAAAAAATCAAAATTAAATACAGAAAGCTCTTGACGTCACTACTAAATGTAATTTATTAAATTTCATATGAATTTCAGTATAGGGATGCTGTGAGACAGATTAAATATGTGATTACAAAAGAAATAAGTTTTGTTCATTTGCACGCTTAACACGAATTAGCAATAACTTTATACATAATGCCATGCCTACACAAATGTGGCTTGATTTCCAACCTGCGGAGCATCAGAATTTTTATATTGCAAAAAAACGATAAACGGAAAGTAACCACAATGCGGTTCCATGTCAGTTGATTTGAACCAAATTTCCGACTGACCATTGATTGACCAAAACAACCATCCCTATAATTCCAGTTTGGTCACAAGTGATGGTACATCAATTCTTCATTATTATTTAAAAAGTTTGGTTGATTTATCACCTCAAAACAATATAATTTAGTAAGGATTTGTAAGGATTTTAAGGAATAATAATGATTCGTAGAATACAATCTATGTAAAAAAAACCAAGACATTTCGGAACGTGCAACAATGCTGCTTCTCGCGAAATGAAGGAGTTGTCGAGGGAGTTTCTTACAACAAAAAGACCAAAACACTAAAAACATCAAAAAACGTCATGAATGACATTAAAAGACATTTCTGCCGCATCACTTTGGGTGGAGAAATGTCAACCCTGTGGTCTATTTTATGGACGAAAAATCTGGTTTGACTTCTTGGAAATAAAGCAGTTTATCTCTAAAATTACTTTCCTTTTTTGTGGGAAAAAATTGTCTTTTGGTATTTACTACACTGTAAGAATACAATTTATCTGTAACTCTTGTCTCGTCGTCTGCTAATATAAATATGTGTTAAAGAAATGTTCATCTGCTTTCGAAAGAAATAAAGAAACACTCACAAAGGATGCAGAAGAGACAGAATAGGGTCAGGCTAAAGTTGGTCAATGGGTCTCAAATGGATCTGGTTTCTTTCTTAACAGACACGCAACAATCACGTTTATCTGTTTGTAGGTGTTACCTTTGAGAGTAAAAGCACAATGGCATGTCAACAGAAAGTTGTGATATAATTCCATTTGGAAGGGGACAGGTTTCAGCATTCATTTCACTTTCTCTATCTCAAAATCAATGAAGATGGGGGAGTGCAGCCGAGCAATTTTACGTAAAGTTTCTTTTCTTTTCTTGAGTTCCATATTTTGATATTGCCGTGGACTTATAAACTTTATTTTGCTAGCTGCTAGCCTATGAAATTACTTTAAGAAATATTTTAAAAATATATTGCCGGGGATATTACGGACTACACACGTAAGCTCCACCCCTAACACCCCAGATACCAGGTGAACTTATTTAGACAGTGCAATAGAGCCCAGGGTACTGTAGAGGTAACACCTACTAAGCAGTATGTAGCAGACTAGACAGCCAGTAACATGCAACCTAGGCTTAGCTACTTACTACATGGAGGTCCTAGCCCAAGAACATTTTAGGATCAGAATAATATTATAGAATATGGACTAAGTTTTAATAAAACAAATTTTTAGACACCGGCATTCACTGAAGATCAACTAATCAAAAAGTTGAAATTTATACAAGAATCAAAAGAGATGACATTTAGAAGTGCTACAATGGACAAATGGATGTCACTAAAATATCCTACTTCTACTCAAGAATACTAACAGACACACAATGGTTTCATACATACTTCTACACCCTAATAAGCACAATTTGGATTATATGGCTGATTTACTGGACACTTGCCAGAGTAGCTGTAGGTATCTTGATAAAATCATACAAATTTCAATTCACATCTCAGAATCAAATCAAGCTATTGTATGAGACCCTACACTTCATAGCAGATCTACATAGAACACTTCACTGTAAGGATAAATGCGATGTTTTTATCAAGACATTAGAAACTATTAACAAAATCAATACCTTTCACGTGACACATAATCAAAAGGTACATGCACTACAGGGAGCACAGCGGACTTACCTGCCAACAAACACATCACCTAACAGTGACACCACAACATCAGGCTTTGGAACATGGATCCCTCTTCACATTTAGCCAGAAGGTTACAATAGAGAGCTAAATTAGAAAGGAAGAAAGAAGATGAAAAGAGAACAGCAGAAAATTACAGAAAAAGAATGTTTAAGGAGAGATGGAGTGGATACAACCCCAACCATTTAACCAAAGAGCAATTCCTCCAAGTCATTGATGAGGTGGACAGCATAGAAGATGATAGACCCCTCACCAGTGCTACTGAGTTAGGTCCTGAAATTCTTTCTATTATTAAACATTATGGAAACATCTGGACTATAGACAAAAGGGAAATAGACTCTTTTACTAATCAGGTACTGTCTAAAACTTTTGTTACATCAATACACCATTTGTGTAATATCACTAAGACACAAAAATGTCTATATCAAAATCTGATTGTCACTTTTGCAAGATTACACCTAATTAACACAAGCCCACAAGGCGTGCTCAAATGCCAAAATCACACAAACAGAACTGAAAGACATCAGACAAGAAATTGCCAGAGTAAAGATTGAACTGACCCAAATTACTGATAGTCACTCCAAAATAATACTAAAGTACTCTGAAAGACCTACAAAAACCAGCCTAAACTTGACTCAATTACCAGACACTGACTTCCCTTTAGCTGACTCAATAAAAGTTCCAAAGACCAACAGCAAAATTGAGCCCACACAAGAGGCAGACAATAATCAAACTGCTGATGAAGCAGATACTGTACTAATACAAGTCGATCCCACAAAAGACGACTTTACAGACTGTGAAGAAGACCCAAGTAGTTCTCTAACTCATACACCCTTATTAGGTAACAACCTTTTACCAGTAGTAGCTTAAGAACCAGTAGTACCAGAGCAAACCCAACATCGATCCCAAGAACCTCCCTCTACACATCCCATCAACTCGCCACAGAACAAGGAGTCTGAACCAGATTGGGATCCTCTGAATGTAATATCTCCCAGACAGCCAGCTCCACAAGAAGACCAGAAGATGAGGACTGGGATGCAGAGCTCAATGCTGCAGCAACATCATTGGTTACACCTGTGAGCCCACCCTCCACCAACCGGAATTTTATACTGGCAGGAGCTGAGTATGTCTGGTGCCTGCACCTCTCGCTATACTCTGGCCTTCCTACATCTATGAGACTAATAGACAAAACAGGTATAGTAATAATTAAAAAAAACATTTTGTACATGAGGGCCAAAACAAGCAGGAACCCCAACCATACTGGAACACACATGTGACTTCAGATCTCCCAGTGTATGCTATGGCAGAAACACTCAATCAGCCAAGGCAAGAGAGTGTAGAAGATTAAAATTTCTGCATAAAATCCAGCAGAAACAACACAATTAATGGCTAAGTAGAGAAGACTATTCAGACTAAACCACAAATTATGACAATTCATAGAAACATACCTCCACCCAATTTTATTCTAAAGCTGGACTTGAAAAGTGCTTATAATCAAGTGACATTGAGTGACAATGTGGCTTCACAACAAATAAGTGATGACACCTTCTCTGAGGAAGAAATAAATCCACAACTAACCACCACATTTGAAGAGAAACAGGGTAGTATCCCTGGGTCAGATTTAGCAAATGGTGTAGCATTAAATTTGAGAACAGCAGAAGCCAACCCCATAGTTGAATGAGGTACTAGAAAAATAAAAACAAAGAAACAAATCAAAAAGCTGGATCCAAAAAAGAAAAGTGATAAGCAGATGCAGACTGAATCCCACAAAAAGGAGCCAAGCAAACATAGCCAGGAAAAAGACACATACATGTCTTTGTAAGTGACCTGACAATTATTTTGTGTAAACATTACAAATACAACTCACTTGAACATTATATGGATATATGACAATGTGATATTGCCACAATGGCACATGGTTTTAGAAAACTCAAGATTGAACAGTCAATCCCAACTGCCACTGACCCTTGGTCAGAGGGCTAAGAACCACTGGCAACATTGCCATTTTCCACAATCACTCCCACTCAACAAACTGATAGTCTATACCCACATTAGACTCATTGATGGAAGATGATGACCCTTCAAAACTGATCTCTTCATATGAGCCTCTATCACATTTTGTGGATGGAGAAACACAAGCAACCCAGACAGATCTGTATTCAGATCTATCAGAAAGCTGTAAACAAAATATTGGAGCCAATGATTACATTCATGCAGCTTCTTCAAATTCATTAAATCAAAACCAACCAACTGATGATCAGGGAAGATTAGAAGGCAATTACTCTCCCACCCACCAACACCCCACAAGTATGACCAAAGAAGACATATTTGCCATAGACCCAACCATAAGAGATGTGTATTCACAGGTTTTGTAGATACTGGCAAGGCTGGAAAATTATATAGACAGCAAAGATGGGAAATTAGGAGATTTTGTTGATTGCTATTTATTTCAGGATTTTGTACAGCTGTTGATCAAGAGACATCACCCATTACAGCCAGACACATGGGTGCAGAACTAATATGGTCTCTTCCCATACTGGACTACCCAGGTTTACCCCAATACTTGGCCTATTTAACCAGGTAAAAGAAAGAATACAAACAAGACCAAGAAGAATTAGCAGATGAAAAGGTAGAATGGGAAGATGTCAAAGAGGAAGAGACAGATGAAACCAGTGGATCAGAGGCAAGCAAGATGCAATTATTGAGCAAAATATACAGTATATTGACTCTGATAATAATGATGATGATACTTTGACAGGCCCTCAAAACACATCCACTCCCAATCAAACCCCTACTAACAACACTAATGACATCAATTTAGAAATTTTAGATCAAGACTACAACACACAGCCCAAGGAGAAAACCAAAATAGAAGAACAAAAACAAAACAACAATGGGACCAGACCAAAGACTCCAAGGACCCCTCAAACACCAGCCACAAACCATGATCAGGTGATCACAGAACAAGTACTATTGCTAACAATGGCACAAGTGCAAAAGGCACTAGATAATCAACAACAAGCCACTGTGGCCATTCATAAATCTCTTTCTAAAGATTTCAGGGCAGCAAAAGATCAACAAAGAGCTGAAATGCATGCTTTGTTACAGGCTCAAGAAGAAAAATTCAACAAGAAACTAAGAGAAAAAGAAAAGGCATTGAAGTTGAAAGAGCTAGAGAATGCTGATGCCAAAAAGGCAGGAGCTTCTGCAATTGATAGTATTACTAGACAAATCAAATCACTGACAGTTGGCCTTGAAACTTTGAAAGATAGATCTGACCATTCTCAAGCTTCAGCCCAAAGAATAGCAATGCATCAGGCAGAAATTGACAAATTAAATAAAAGGGTTGTGAAAGCGCTAGAACTTAAAGCTAGTAGAAATGCCAGGGCAGCATTGGCTAAGAAAATAGAATTTGAAAGGACAAAGAGCCAACCTGTACAAGCCCCATTCAGTTCACCTAGGGCTTATGTCATACATGTAGCAGAACCAGTGGTACCTGCACCTTTATATGCCCCAGGGGCAGCAAACCAAGATGCAGATGACAATATGGGTGAATTAGCTACACAGCACAAACAAAGAGAAGCTAGAGAAAAAGCAGAAAGGAAAGAACAAGAAAGACATGAAAATGAGGCAAGAATTAGGCAAGAAAAGCTAGAAGATAGTTTTACACAGATCATACAAATTTTGCAAAACCAAAACAATATGCAGAATAGAGCAAAACATGCAGATAAGATGTTTTTGACCCCTAAACCATATAATGGGTCTAAACCTGAAGAAGGTCATAACAAATGGCTAGAATTCACAAACTATTGCCAATTCCATTAAAAAGCAGGTAGAATTACAACATTCGCAGAGCAGAAAGAAATGTTTGGTATAATAATGCTAGATGTAGCACAGGTTTGGTTTGATCAAGTAGGCAAAACTAAAAACAGCTTAGATGAGCTAGGAAATGCATTCCTAAGCAGGTTCAATAAGCATGGCAGAACACACAAACAGCAAATTGCCTCTTGAAACAGGCTGGCATTCCACCCAGCAAAAGAGGACATTACAACATTTGCTGAGGAAGTTAAATCTCTAGAGAAATTACTGCAAATGTCAGAAGTTCAGGTGTTAGAAAAATTCAAAGAAAGTATGCCTCCACAGATTGAGGCAGGCTTAATACATGCTGATGACATGCAGGACACTGTCAAATTAGGTAGACAGTTGACTGATATATATAAGCCACAGCAAGTAACTGCAAATAGTCCTACATGTTTAGCACACTTAGAACAGTTACAAATAGAAGCCGAAATTACTACAAAATCATTGCCCAAATGTAACCACTCACAAAAAGTTACTGCAATACAACCTCAGCAACACAACAGCAACTCTAATACAAATGACAATTATTATTCAAACAATCAATATCAAAATGATTACTCTAATCAAAGAGACTGTGGCAACAAAAGGTCAAGAGCACCCAGGGGGCAAAGAGGTAATTTCTTCAACAGAAAGAGAGGTAGGGGCAGAGGCTATGATCCCTACCAAGCAGAATTTACCCAATGTGAATACTATAATGATAATGGCCAACGACCTCCCAGGTGCTCATGTGGCAGAGGCTCTTGGAGAGGCAGCCGTGGAAGAGGCAGAGACCACAGACATGGACAAGGCTGAGGTGGCAGTGGCTGGGGGCAGTATTATCAAGATCAAGATTACTATTGCAACAATAGTCAATATGATTAGCAATATTATCAGCAACCACATGCATATAATCATGCACAACAACCACAGATGTATAACCATGCACCAGCACAGTCCCAACAAAAACAACAACAATTACCTCCACAGCCACAACCTCATGCACAGCAAGGTGCAGTAACCCAAGAACAGGGCCACATATGCCAAATTTGCTTTCACCCAGGTCATTATGAACAATACTGTTTGCATACAAAACAGACTATAAACAAAATATGCACTAAAATGGGCATTACAGGAGATCAAAACACACAAGCAAATTTAACCTAAGGGAGCCTCAAAGTGTCAATGGGTCTCCTAGCTCAGTTACCCAAAAGGTAGAACATGACGCTCAAGGATAACATTTCATCAAAGAAATTAATGAGAATGCAAGGTTTTACAACAAACTGCTGTTAATGATAATGCGATAATTTATAAAATGATATTCGTTTACCAACACTTCACAGAGAATGAAAATATGGGTGATAATTATAATCAAAACCCAGACAGTGATGATAAAAATTCCCCACTCAACAACAATATAGAATAATTGAGAATGAAAATGGTGTTCATTCAAGTGCTACATGCACACTGACAGAGCTTTAGGTGAACACCGGTGCAGGCAAAACAAAAAATACAAAAGTTATGATAAATACAATGAAAACCATGACACTTTAGCAGAAATGCATCAAATGGACAATGATCCATCATAATTCTACAATGATAATCATCTCTATAATTTACATACACAAGTCAAAACAGAACAAAGGGATCCCAAATCTCAGGCTGGTAGGGCCTACCCAAATGAAAATGCATATCATTTCTACAGACATTATATGACTAACACACCTATTTATCATGATACAATACAGCAGCAATCTTGCAAGGTACATATACAAGATGCATCTGAATCACTATATTAAGATATTCTAGAGAATCAAGAAGTTGCAGATATAGAAAATTCAATTGAAGAAGAAACATTTCAAAACACACATAATACAAGTAGTAGTCATGACACAATCAGATCCGTGTATTTCACAGGACCCAAGAGCAATGTAGTAAAAACAAGCAAAGGACATTACCAGTGCATAATATACCATGATGATAATGAAGTCGAGGGACTCATTATGGATACTTATCCTGCAAAAATAATTATAGACAATGGAGCCATGTACTCCATCATGGCTACTGATTTTTACAATGAATGCAATGGATTGAAATTACTGCCTAAAATACCACTATCTGAGGATATGTGCATTAACACAGGCAATGGTAGAATACAATGCAGATTTTGGTTAGAAACACCATTGAAAATTCAAGGCATATAACTGCAAGTCAGGCCATTAGTGTGCAATACTAAGGCCACAGCTGGTATTCTTCTAGGCAAAAACACCCTGCAGGAATTATCAGCATGGCAAGATTACACCAACAGTGTTATGTACATAACACAGATAAGTATCCCCATGGTATCAATAACATGTAAATGTATACAATCAAACTCAACAGAAACTGTACAATGACACTTGAGGTTTGATGAATGCACTTTTCAAACAAACAAAGACTTTAATGGAAATGGCATTATCTATGTCAAAAACTTGAAAAATAAAACCATGCTGTACATACCAAAACAAGTCAACATGATAAACAATAAAACTTACATAACTATAACAAACAAAGATGAAGCACAATTAGAAATAGAATCAGGAGAAATTGTGGCATACTTTGACATTAGATCAAAG
>JBCAUI010518345.1:0-12059 GCA_038406195.1 Haplosyllis anthogorgicola | reverse complement strand
AATCATAGAACATTTCCATTACACTGTTGACAAATTCTCTACCTTGGTCAGATATGTGTATTTTGGCTGCACCATGGTGACAGATGCATTCATACATGAACTGGGCAACACTTTGGCAAATTTACCTTTTAAAGGTTTTGATTCTACCCATTTTGATTTGTAATCAATGCAGCTGACTAGTGTGTTGTGGCCTTCTTTTGTCTCTGGCAGGTTTGTGATGAGTTCGATGCCAATTAGCCTCCACACTTCATGGGGTACTGGTATTGAATCGAGTTTATCACCACCCTTGTCAAACTTTGAACCAGATTTCACACATTGGGGTTCACAACTGTTGATGAAGGCTGACACTTTGGTCTTTATGGATGGGAAGTAGACTTTGGAGGCAATTAAACTGCATGTTTTGTCCCTGCTGAAGTGGCTGCTCATTGCTTTGGCTTCAATTGTATTCCCAGTGCCTTCGTGACATTCTCAGATGATTCTCCATTGGTCTTCTTCAGGAATACAGGGTACCCATCGAACTAAAAAGAAATTCATGGTCATACAGTAAAAGAAGTAAAAAAAATTATGGTTGTACAGTAAAAGACATAAAAAAATGATGTTTGTACAGTGAATTTCACAAAACACAAATTAAGATTAAATTTGAAATATGATGTATTAACATTAAATTTGAAATATGATGTAAACGTACATACCAATTTTCATTGAATCAACATGTTCCTTGAAGAGTTTTCAATGACCTTCATCATATTTGAAAGGCAATAGTCTGGATCTGAAGGCATGTTTTTCAACTCTAGTTTCTACAAATGAGGGGTAAACTCTTGCACCTTCCGGTGATCAAAAATAACCTGTGTAATACTGACATAGTTGACTGAAAGAACTATTCTTCAGTACATATGATGAGTTTTGTAAATCTTTAGTTGCCTGTGAAGGAGGTATTACTTCCATCTTCATCCATAGTGAAAACGTGAATAGTTTGATTAATACAGGTCAATTTATTCATTTTTAAAGCTAATGAGTTACATGAGAAAATCAGGATAAAAGGAAGTTCTTGTGCATACAATAATAAATGCGGCATTAATTAATTGTTTGTTTAGGTGTATGACCAAGAATTTTCGCGCCTTCCGCCCTTTTAAGTATCAATTGAAGTTTCAAACTGCAATTAGATGTGTGTACTTCGTCAAACACAAGCAGCTCATGATGAGTCCTAGGCCTCACTATGATACACGTAACCCATCCAGGGACAGGTTACGCGTATCGTAGTTCGTCTTGCGCATAACCAGGACTGGTATAATGTCACTTCCCCTTCCATAGTCGTTGACTTACCCAACACAGAGGTGATGATGCGAACAAAAAACGTAATGGAAAATGATATTGAGGCGATAAATTATTACAATGGCGATGAGAAAAATGTTCAAGTGAATATACAGGTTTTTATGCTACATGTTTGGCTCCACTGAAGTTTATTTGTTGTCCTTTGCCATATTGTGAATGGACCAGTTTAAACTCGTTTTCCAGCTCTGCGCTAAAGCCTCCTTAAACTTCTGTCTGAACTGTTTCAGAGCTTCCTCTTCAGTAAGATGTGGAACTAAGGTATCCTGAAGAAAACAATCGACACAATAAACTGGAGATCACTATGTTATCGTTTACAATAATCTGTGCCCAAGTTTTGCTAGTGGGTTTTGATGTGTTGGTCCCCAGAAAATACATTCTGACCATCTGTTGTACATAGTCCGAGGACTATAGTGTGCAAGTTAGATTTGAAACCAAGGGCAGTGTCACTTCAAGTCCGAAACAGAGGGTACCAGTGACTCCATAAAATGGAATTTGGTTCCCAAAAAATTGAAATAATGATATTGTAGAAACATGTATACCTGCAGATATTTGATGTCCTTGATGGTCGAGATTTCGGGTATTCCCGTATTCATCATCATCATAAATAAAGTGATGAGGAAGTTTGCTTTCTTTCTAAGCGCCAAATATGCTACTTCGCATATCTTGCCAAACCTGCAAAATTGTAAATAAATCAAACATGCCACAGTAATGACTGATTCGACCACATTACCAAAACTAGAAGCACACTAATCAATGTCAAATGTGCGAGCAATCAGTGTGTTCAAGCAATGTCCAACCACCGTTCAAATGGCACTGGTTCACAGTGCATGTATTGTTTGTTACCTTTTGAAATTATCCTTGTCAGTTCCTGGGAAGGGATTCTGATTAGCGTCACCTTGTTGTATCACCTGAACAAAATCTGTCGTCAGTACAAATGGAACACGTTCACGTCTCACACCAAATTTTGACTTGAAGTGACCAAGAATGTGACCAAAATCTATGTGGAAAAGCTGAAAATAAACAGTTAAAATTAAATACATATCTTTTCACGAAAAAAAAATGATAATGAAAAGCTATTATAAAATGTGGCATTTATGTGATAATGGCACTACTTCTTGGCCTATGAATACGGAATGTGGGATGTCAGTTTTTCAGGCTTAATAGTCTAAATAATAAATGACCGTACCTGCCCGTTCTCCTTCAACAGGATGTTATCGCTGTGTCTATCGCCTATTCCCATGACGTAGGTGGCAACACAGTAACCAGCGCAGGATAACGTGAACTCCTCCACCGCTTTCTTCAAACTAGATTATATATTAAGATGTATGTTTTTCTCATATTACATATCTCAACAAATCATGTTTAAGTGCTTACAAAATATGCGCACAGTTTCTGCTTACTTGAACATTTTTCTATTATTTCATGTACTGAAAAATCATGTTCAAGTGGTTTTGCAAAATGCACACAGTTTCTCCTTGCTATCTCTATCACATAACATTGAAGGTACAAAACAGAATTTTACATCACCCGTAAATATAACGACATTCATAACTACATTTATTAACACTTAACCGTGAGAATTGTTACCTTTCATTGTCCGTATTGTGTTCTTTTAACCACCGTAAAAGAGCATCCTTATTAAAGCCCGAAGTTATCTTAAATGTGCCAAATTTCTTCTGTATATTGGCAAGGGTATTGGAATGAAGAACGATTTCTATCACTCCTTCTCCATAACTTGTTGGCAAGCATCCATAAGCATTTAATCTACATGAGAAAGGTCACCATAAAACGTTAACAAAAATAATTTCACGGTCTCACATATAATTTATATCCAGTTTTTAATTACCGCTCTTTGTATGAAGTGTACGAGGTATATTTGGAAATATTGCTGACTTTAAATTCTATTCGTCTTAAATTTCTTCAGTCATTATTTTCACCTTAGATCGAGACCTTCTTCCTGCCAGATGTTATCCATTATTTGAAGTATCTGTAACGTCAGCATATCTTGGCGCAAGTCTGAAATTTTTTTTATATAAATCAGCATCCATGTTTCCAAATATTTTCATGTACTTCGAAATATCATGGAACTATGAAGGAATTAATCGTTCTGTCAATTGTTGTCTTCAAAGTTCGTTTATACTGTCTAAATGGCAAGCAACATGTTCTTATGTAACAGAAAAACTTTTATGTTTTCTTTTACATACCATCTCCATTTTTGTACATCATGTAAATGTCATGTCCCGTTTCATCTATATTGTGCCATACACACCAAAGTGGACGCATTTTTGAATCCATAAACTTGCTATCTTCAGTCCTTCAAATCAAATAAATTGTAAACATGCAATATTGAATACAAGAACTTTCACGTGACATTAGCACCTCACATCTACAATTACAGAAAGCATAAGGTTAAACAAATTGATATTCTATCCTTTAACTTACTTGACTTTTCCCATATGAAGAGAAGGATCTAGCGTTGAATGTATATTTTTCAGTATCTCTTTACACATAAAGTGATTGATCATCGATCTCATGTGCTGTAGTGCTGTTTCCTTCACATCCTTGGACTAAAAATCAATGATAATAGTATTAAAAAAAGAACTTGACGTTATTTAGCTATATTCTAGCAATTTGTGGTATGATTACTTCCTTTGAAAGTAGACTCGCTCTACGACATGTACCTTTGACAGGTCTTTGTATTGCTTATCTTTGAGTGCGACATTGATAGTTCGCAATCGTTCCAGTGCTTGAACCTGTCTGGTGAGTATCTTCATATGGTTTGGGTTGCCATGGCAATATGCTTCCAGAATGAGGCCGAACCTCACGGACACTGAAGGCACGTGCATTTCGGACCTACAAAAAGAAAGTAATTTAATAGCTGCCTTTCCCAAGTTTATTTCAGATGCATGTATATTATAAAGTTATTCTTTTAGACAGCAACGTGGTATATTACAGTGAATAGTTACCTGAGTAACCAGAATAGGTAGTGTCCTATTCTCTGGTTCATAAGAGCTCGCCTCAGCAAGAACTCGACCAAATCACACTCCATGTGCGATTCATATTTGAGAACCTGAACTAGCTGCAGCAAGTATTGGCACAATTCACTATCACTGAAAAGAAATTTCACAGGCATGATGCATTGCATCTGACTGTCATGGCCACAAATGGTCCTAGGCAAACCCCCCGGAAAATCCAAGTAATTCCCACAATTTCAAGGGGTTCTCCCGCAGATCCATGACACAACTTGGGAATTCCCAAATCTCCAACTACCG
This sequence comes from Haplosyllis anthogorgicola, assembly GCA_038406195.1. Taxonomy (NCBI): domain Eukaryota; kingdom Metazoa; phylum Annelida; class Polychaeta; order Phyllodocida; family Syllidae; genus Haplosyllis; species Haplosyllis anthogorgicola. The sequence continues at coordinate 7,455 of JBCAUI010518345.1, read as the reverse complement.
GATTTCCCCGTAATTTAGCTCATGGGCTATATGTGGGGCAAGGCCTAAATTAATGACAAAGTTTGGCATGTAATGTAAGCCCATGGGCTTATAAATGGGGAACACAAAAGGTGTATCTAATCAGTATTTGGTGTAATATGCTTTATTTTCTTTATAATCTAACATTTTACAAAGCTATTTCTAGACTTAAAGTTGTGTAATGAATGTAAAACACAATTAATTGGTTAGTTGTATAAGTAATTCTATTACCTTTACTAACTTCAAAGGCCATTTCAGTGTTAATTCCAAACACATTTTATGTGGCAGCAAAAATTTAAATTTTTAGCCCTGGGCTACTTTATGGGGAATATTCCCCATTGGCTTATGTTTGGGTGGCCTATATTAGTGGGAAATCTGGTAAATGCAAAGGTGATGGTTGGCACGAAGGACATGAATCCTCAGCTTAGTAACAAGACATTTAACATTGTCAACTGTATTTATGATGCATAGCTTGAAATCAGCAGTATTCTGGAAACCGCATTATTTTGCTTTATATAATGATTGTCACTTCATAACGATTTACAAGTGATACGTTTTAATGTAAGTTCGACAACATTTTGCTGCATTTGACGACAAGTATTTTGTGATTTTTAGCTCACGATCGATGTAGGGATAAATATAACAAAAACTATCAAGATATCTCACCTCATTTGTTTTAAGCATTGAACGGCAAATCTTCGGACTGTTTTATCTGCATAGGCAAAGTCTAACAATTCTAAAGCTTCTGTTGGAGACAATTTAGGCCAAATTTGTAATAATGCTTGCATCTGTAAATATAGACAGTATCAAAAGTGTAACAAAACGGTATACTGCAGTTTAACTTATGCATTGTGTGATAAAGAATATAAAAGGGGGATGTTTGAATTTAAAACATTATACCACTTTATTTTTTAAGGAAGAATTATGTACATGTATGGTTTTTTTGGTGGCAACTGTTGCAGCCCCTCTCTGAACCAGTGAACAACCATTTTGTGAGGCCACTGGTACCTTGTGTCGGACTTGGGATGACTCTGCCCCTTTATTTGTAACTCGGAGGATAAAATGTGACTGACCTGAGCTACATCTACGTAATTATTCCACTGAACACAGGTTAGTAGTTTCGGGAGTGAACTTGGATAGTGAAACTGGCATTCAAAACGTAACAACCAGATCATTTCTTTCTCCTGTTCATGGAGGGATGTCAGCGGGTCCCGCTCCACCATCAACCGAAGTTGCTCCAGATGTTTTTCCTTGTCGACTGGGAGTTGTAGAATGCTGATATTTTTCTTCAAGTTGTCAGGATCACTGATGTCTACACTGTCACTGTCTTTAAAGTTCGTATGTTTCGCCGCAACTTCAAGCACCTAATTACAGAATGAAAAGAAAGATTCATTTGGGTGAAATTTGAAACTAAAATAATTTGTGAAATTTAACGAAATGTATTTTTCGCCCTTCTTTATCGTAACCATGATGCAATTTTCACTTTTAAGTTGATATATTAATTGTGCAGTGCAAAGGTGTCGATACCTCTACTACAGCAGACCTTCCTTTGGGCAACCACTCAATTTTGGGAAGAAAAGTGGTCGCTAATGGGGTGGTTTTTCTTGAAAACGAGTTATTTTCTGTGTAATTTAATGTGTTGCATCTGAACTCCAACGGTCTTGCAAATAGAGGTTGGTCGTGCAAACGAAGGTCAACCCAAAGGGAGTTTCACTGTAAACAATTGTGGATTCGATGGACATTGTAGTGCAAGGTTTTCTTACCAGTTAAATTACACGGGATCTTTCATATCGAATATATAGCATGCACTCTACATGTCACAAATGAGCTGTTGACACAACTCACAATTTTTAGGCACAGGATATACTCACCTGGCTGAATGGAGGGTAGTAGACTGGGCCGTCAAACCCATAATCGTCGAAGGTAAAACTTAAAGCAATGGCATCATGGGCATCGGGATTGCATTCAACAGTGCCTAACGATCATTCACAAAATAAACAAATGCATAAATCAAACAAAACATTAATTAAATACATAACTAAAAACAATGTGGCTTGGCTCAAGTCAATTTGGCTTCGAATGTGGCTTTAACTTGATGAAACAAATCATAGTTTCCTGTTGGTAAAATTTTATAGGAACTCAGTTTAAAAAATGTTAAAAGTAAAAGAGTAGGATCGGGCCTAATCATTGTAAATATAAATGTTCAATATATAACTAGGGGCAAATAGACCAAATAGACGCCAATTTAAAAGCGTAATTGGTTTCCTTATATCATGTCTATGTGATTAGTATGAAAACTTATCATTTAATCATTCTCTATTAAACAAAACGCACAATACAATAGCAATCTTCAGAGCAAACACATTGAGTTTATTTCACAGTTCTCATGCCATATGATTGAGTTTTTTTGTTTCGATTCTTTGTTTTCTTTTAATTTAAACTTTCAGAACAAATTACGTCAGATTTCTTTCAACCTAAATAAATAAGAATGTGCAAAAAACCCCAGGTATATGATAATATATCACACGAAATTTAATCAGGTCACAATATACTATTTCACAAGTGCACATGTCACATTAAATAAAATTGAAATACATACCAATTGGGTTTACAAGTTCCTCCATGAGAGTGTCTTCATCTTCAACAGGCCACAAGTAGAGTGTATTCTGTCCTGAACGCATTGTGTCTCTGTAGTCGAAAACTGGAATATTTACCCAGCCGACTGGTCTTAATTCCTGAAAGAACGTTGAAAAACCATTAATAATCCTTTGGCATGGGATACACTGATGTTTTTGTCATAAAACACCTCCCTTGTCGAAAGAAACACATGTCCATAAAAACACTGGTCGCTTACCTGTTTTCCCTGCTTGCTTTTCCTCTGTACAGTAGTGCTTTTTCCTCTTTGCTGTTTCTCCATTTGTTTGTCGAAAATAACATACAGGGCAAAACAGAGCTTGGCTGCTCTGGGAATGTTTTCAAGGGCAATTTCAAAAGTTAATGATTCACACCAGTCAATCCATCCATTCTCTAATAGCAGCTCATGTGTGCTCATAAGCGGACACAAGTTATCACTGCCGTGGTAGAGACCAGCTTTCAGAACCAACTGCAAGTAGAATTCATCTCCATTTACCCCACGAAAAAAAGACACTTATAATTTTTGATATAATATTCCGAAGCATTTGCGGATGTGTAATGCGAACTGTGATTGTTCAAAGAGAAAGTCCAAAGTTAAAAACACATCATAAATGGTCAAGCATAAAAATACTAACGACTTTTAATTAGTTTAGTACGAACAACGATATGATCTTACGGATAAGGAGGGAGGTACAATTCTTTCGTTACACAGTAAATAAGGAAATCTAATAATAAATGGTGGGTACCAGTGGCCCTAAAACGGACCTCGATCCACAAAAATTCACACAAAAACTAACATTCGTAATCATACCTTCGTGTGGTCCTCTTTGTCGACATTCGTGAAATTCATGATCTGTATGGTAAACTGCTTGTTTCTTGCCTCAGGACTCCATATAGAATGACCACGTGCGAGTGAGGGTCGTCGCGCCTCTATGGAATGTTGTTTATTAGGACTAGCTTTGTCATTTTTTGTGGACCCTCTGTGCAGACGTTCAGGGATGCTTGGAGCTAATAAAATAAAGAAATAACGAATGTGTGATGTTAAAGCTTTTTTTCTCCTTATGCTTTTGGGTATCAATACCAATTAAGCACTAAACATTTCTTTTTTCTGTTCACACACAATACGGGAAAGAAATAATTCGCAGAGCAAAAAATATGCGTCACGTGCATGTGCATCAAATCGGTAATTTACCCTAATGTAATTACCGTATTTGCCCGAATTGAGGCACCCGGTGCCAAGACCAAATTTTGATAGGGAGCCTCTTTAAAAAATATCAAAATCCCAAATTTAATTGTGTCTTAACATAAGATTTATGCAGAAATTGGCATGTATTAAGGGATTACCCATCCTGAAAAGTTAATTTCAATCATTGTATAACCATCTTTATAAGAAGACTGACCATAAATATTCATTAAACTAGAAATAGACTAATAATTCTTTTCTCAAAAATGAGGGGGTGCCTCAATTAGAGAGGGTGCCCCAATTCGGGTAAATACGGTATGTACTGAAACATGTATTCTGAATGAAGATCCTGGAAAGGTATTCCAAAATAGAAAGTCATGGCAGTCTGCATGGCATCCTTTTACCACTGATTCATAAAATGTACCCCTGACCAATTCCTTTGATGAAACTTACTTAGAAAAGTTTTTTACCTAACACAGTGTACTTGTCGACCAGCAACAACTGCGGGGGGTTTCCTTTCATAACCATTTTACGTAAATACTGAAAATACAGAGAGAAAACATGATATGAAGATGTTAATAGTAAATCCTAAATGTTATGAAACACGTTTGTAATCAATACAAATAGATTTGAACCTCTTTTGGGCGACACCCAACTTTTTCTTCAAAAAAATTGGCACGTAAGGCAAGAGTCTCGCTCTATGGAGGTACGAGTTCACAAAATTTATACTGTTAGATTTCACCCAAAAGGTTTCGAATAAGGCAACATGTTCGACCATGAGATGTCGAAAAAAGGGAGGTCCCACTATAGATTAATATGCAAGGAACAATTGCTATCGTACCTGATATTGACATAGAGGATAGTCGCCCAGCAAGTACTCCTCTTTCCCAGAGATTTTGAGTATATATTTCTCTGCCTGTTCAATCGAATGACCAGCGTTGGCACGTTTCTGAAGGAAATGCTGTATGGCATCTCGTGCTGAGGACATTGCTTCTACCATAATTGTATTAATTGTCTAAAAATATTTAAGTATTCTTAGACATTTTATATTTACATTTACATGAGTGGCTTTCTGATGTACAGTAATGAGTAAAACTGAACTGGTACTCTTAAATTTATTCCAATTACGGCAGGAAATGTCATCCAAACAATCAACCAAAAATACCTCACTTCTGTTAAACTTTGATTGATTGGGCCTACACTACATTGAAATTATAACAAAATGTCTTACGTTTATCCATTTCCTTTTTTTACATCATAAAACTACATACCGGTATATATTTCAAAACTACGATATGTCCTGTGCACAAAAACAAAAGAAAACGGTTAAACTTACGGTGGAATTTTCCATTCTAACCGATAACAGGAAATTATTGTTGATGAGTTTATCTCGCAGATGTGGTGGCATATCTGGGGTTGTTGCAATGTCAGGTGGATATAAATACAGAACCTTCTCATCCCACGGCTATAAAATGTCAACATAAGAACATATGTCACTATTCCATGTCATTTGACAGTACAATACCTGTGAAAATAACGACCAAATGCCTATAAGGAAAATATTGGACAGGTTAAAAAAATACACACATAATTGGTACTTGAAAGTTTCGTGCCTATGTGAACGATAAACATACTTCGTAAGAATGCTTCAAATAACGATATAAAAATGATGACAAGTATGTAACAATTATTTTCCATTTAATCCGTAGAAACTGAAAAGAATGGAATGGTATAGTACATTCTATTTCAAATCATTTTACATTTCATTTTCATTTTAGATTTCATTTTCAGTTGTTTTAAGCATCTACCTTTCTGTCTCTTTCCGATGCAATATCTTTTGCCATTTGCTTCATGTGGACACGAAAATCACTGACTTCTGAACTTCTCATTCTGTCAAACTCATGTAGCCCTGTCGTAATACAATCAACAGTTAATTTAGTCTTCACATCACATGTTCTATTGCAGCAATACCTCTGTTTCGATTTTGTTCTTATTAAATCAAGCAGACACCCAAGACTTATTTTAAAATCACCAACCTTTCCCAATTAAATAGCTAATGTTTGAATTCATAATTTTTTCTTCCTTGTTCCCTGGTCGGTCAACCACTCTAAGCATTGGCTGAAAAGGTTTCACTTCTGACAATCGCTTTTCTTCATCCCAGAGCTCAACCTGACATAAATAAATACAAATGACTTAAATTAAAAGGAACTGTCATTGACTGATGTTTAGTGGAGTTGAATCAATGTCATGTAATCTGAACACACTTATATTCACTATGCTGTCCAGTAATCCACTTTCAAGTATTACTGCAAAAGCGATAATGTTCAATCTGGTAGAGTTTTGAACGAGTTAATTGGTTATTTGGAAATAAGAATTTAAGTTATTACCTTTTCTCCCCTTTGATCAATACACATGAATATGTATGTATTCTTTCCCTTGAGCCGAGAATAGAGCGGATAACTCTGTGATTGCTTCCACAGTTCCTACAAAAAAAACCAAGAAATTTTACTGCCCATTTTTTCGGTTGATTTCAACATATAGCTCATCAAATGCACTTAAAGATACCAACGAGACAGCTTTTTGGCCGCATGTCTGTCGAATGAACCTGTGCCACCTTTACCCGTACACCACCCGCTACCACCACAAACCCATTTTTCCCACAGCCACCACCCTACATTGTTATCTCAAACTTCAGAGCTCAGATCATCAAATAGTTTATATATTCTTGCTCAGTGTGTTTTTCTGGTCGACTTTTGGTACTGTTGGTACAGATACTAAGCAAACCCCACTCGTGGTACTTGAATGCCTCTGAAACCATCCCCTGCCCTTCCAAAAGCATTACTTTTAAATATTCACCTCTTTGATGTCTGCAAGAATGTCATCTTTCTGCACTCTGAGTGGAACTATGACACCTGTTGGAAGCAGGCAGTCTAGTGTAATAGTCTGTGGTTTCCCTTCCCCTTCATCCCACGAGTAGAACACTGAGACTGCAGGCGCCATCGCTCCTGCACCACTGTCCTGAGTGTGGATGACTTCCAGTTTGGTGATCCTGATGTTAGTACTGAGTCCCTCGCTGCATTCACGGACATTTCATCGACATCTTGATGGCTAAAATTTAATTGAAACTTTAAATCACAAAGTCAGTGGCTAATGCGGAAGGGCCAAGTGCTAACATTAATAATTTTCGTGTGTGTGTGTGACAGCTTAGGCTTGAACGTATGGTTTATACCGTATTGCAATACGAGTTCGACTTTTGGTACTGTTGGTACACATATACTAAGCAAATCCCAGCCTCAACACACCATGGGAAAAAATGGGTACTAGCAAAAAGCTGGGGGAAGAGGGGGGCGGGGGGAGGATGTGTGGGATGTACGTTACAGTGATGGCTCACACCATGGATGGATTGATGCCTGTTTGTGTTGGGATTTTAAAGGTTGTAAAACGTAATTGATGTGATGCAATTGTGTGAAATTTGTGGGGCGACAAGAATAAATTGCCTTTAAATGAATGTTTTCTGTGTTTGTACAATAGGAAGTAGAGACCCCCCCCTCCAGTTTCGGGACACAAAAAATTCAAACGGCTATATACCTTACACTATTCCTCGTAGGTTTCATTTAAAC
>JBCAUI010518334.1:0-12059 GCA_038406195.1 Haplosyllis anthogorgicola | reverse complement strand
TGTTCTCCCCAGCTTACTCTGTAGCACGAGTAGTGGGAGGAGCTTATTTGGAGTATAATAGGTTATAGGCTCCCTCACTTTTCAGTCATATATTTCTGTGTATCTGTGTGTCTGTGTGTCTGTCTGTCTGTTTGGACTTCAACTTTTTAACTGTTTTACCTAGAAACTTCATTTTTGGTATAGTAGTACATCTTTATATTATCTGGGTCAAGTTTGAGTACCAAGGTCATTGGATCATGTTTGCGATCATGGTGATTAAACTGTACAATTTGTGACTGACATCTAACAATATCATAAGTAATAGTGCTTCTGACTAGTAAATGAGGTCAAGGTCAAAATAAAGGTGAAGGTCATTTAAAGGTGAAGGTCATTTGAAGGTCATTTTTCAAAATGTTGATTGACTTTGCAAGTCTCACTTGTTTAAATTTTTGTCACTACTACACAAGGTCCAGGTCAAATATAGGTCAAGGTTATTTGAAGGTCAAGCTTATTTTCAGGTTATATTTAATTTTGCTGTAAATTCTTTCATGTTTTTAAATGTTTATGTCGTTTTAATGTCTATTTGGGAAGCAGGCGGTGGGCCTTCGACTGAAAAGCATTCTTGTTATTTATATATTTCTAACACCGTCACAATGATGAATCGCACAAAGTAGCATCCTGTTCGCGCAAGCACCTTCCTGTTTTCGATGTTACTAAATGAAGTGAGTCGTCTTAGTTTAAAATAAATGACGCGTTGGAAAAGTCTATATGCAGCCACCCAAACACCATAAGTAAGGCTATGGGGAATTTACTGTGACGAAATACTGAATGCACAATAAAGTGAAGAATATTGGTTATTTGATATCCACCGCAGATGATAAAATGCCCTGCTTGAGCGGAAGGCGTTGTTTTGATGGTCATCAAAAATTCTTCCCAACTCGTGTTAAAATAATAGAGTTCATCGTCCCTATCACCATTCTAACCTAATTTTAGGACAAGAGGAATGAGATGAATGCATAATTCATGGCTTATTTTCTTGGGAAACACCATGGATGTAACTCCACATTCAGTAGCTTGATAACGACTTTTTCCCTGTGCGGTCTTTGGTTTAGGGTTAACTTGACAAGACCCAGATTTAATAATGACAAATAAGGGCAACTACACGGCCATCCTTTGCGGCATCATAGTTTCTGAGCTTTCAACATTCATTCCTACAACAGAATTGTAGCTATATGGTTCACCACAAAAGTACTACTAAATTATGGGATAGATTTTGTGAGATATAAGGTGCATCAATACAACAATCAAACAATTAGACAAGATCAATCATCCAGGTACAGCAATGGAACACCACGCCGTCCACTCATGCAAGAGGACGTTGTAGCATTGTGTACTTTTTTTGTTCATCTAAGTTGGAATCTGTGGTGCAGTTATCTCACTTCCCCGTACTGTGCGACTGCACGTAACTTGATTCACTATTTTTGTGTTTCGCTTCCTGTGCAATTTGCCTCAGCCTACGATATATCTATCTCGGTCTGCAACTCAGCTAAGTATCTCCTTCTTTTCTCATTGTACTTACAAGTTTTGTCTAATTGGTGCTTTATGTTGTTTGATTGCATTTTTCTGTTGTTTTTGGTCTCTCTTTCCCATTGCATAACAGTCTTGATACAACATTTGCACTGCAAGCACTATGGAATTGTCTGTTTGCAGATTTTGTGATGCATTTTCAAAGAAATATTGAGATCGAAGATCAGGCTTTGTCACATTGAAAACAAAAACGTAGCTGGTTTTAGTTTAGATCTATATTAGAGAAAGATTTTCAAAATTGTTCTTCGTAGACTATTATTTGCATGTAACGAAAATGTACATGTATGCCCAAACGAGCAGTAGGTCTTTGACTGAAAGGCACCTTTGTTAATCAGTATTTCCAACAGTTTGACGACAATTGAACAAAGTAGGATGGCACAAAGATTATCATGCACAACAAAGTCCGTTTCGCTACTTTAGCGTTACTCTTTACCGTCCGCGTATGCGGGAAGGTCATGTTTTCAGTCGTGTGTGTGTGTGTGTGTGTCTGTCTGTCTGTCTGTCTGTCCAGGCTATAACTTTTGAACCACTTGACCTAGAAACTTCATTTTTGGTATGGTTGTACATCTTCATAATATCTAGGTCAAGTTTGAGTATCAAGGTCATTGGGTCAAGTTCAAGGTCAAACCTTGTAGTGTCAAAATTTGTAGTGTTGTCTGCTAATATCACGTTATGAAGTTTGAGATAAGTAAATGGGGCCAAGGTCAAAATATAGGTCAAGGTCATTGAAAGGTCATGTCATTTGAGGTCAAATTTCTAGATTTTTGATTTTTTTTTTTTCATGTTTTAATAACTATTTGCATTTTAGTTACTATTTGAGTTTTCATGACTATTTGTGGAGTGGGCGGTTCGGCCTTTGATTGGAAGGCATTCTTGGGGGTTTTTTTGTGTTTTTGGTGATAAAAATTTTTTTACATGATGTAATTTCTCTTTGACTCAAACGCCTTCATACGGAATAAAGTAATTCAAATATTTCCAACACTATTTCAAAGGTAACCAATGAACTAATATCGATCATACTGTGTAATGCTATAAGATTGCAAAATGTAATGAAATGTGGAACAGTCTATATTTGAACAAGAACCTTAGTTGCAGTCATACCATCTTCCAATAGTCTATTTACATACGTAATTTTTCATCTAAATAATAAGTGATAAGAGAAACCCATTTTACTTCAAGTGATACGTACAGTTGCCTTATTACTGACTAGATCATCAGATGACGTGAGAGAATCAAGTGATGGGGGTTCCTGGGCGTTAGTGTCACCAGCTAAAAGACTAGTAAATTGCTCGATTCCCTGTTGTATTGCCTTTTCACTTTCAGCTAATCGCTCCAATTTCTGCTTGGTCTGAAAACATAAACTTTTCATGTTACATGACACTTGCACATCATTTTCGTACCATTTTCTACGTGCACACGTCTGTTTCAATCCTGTACTGTTGCTTTGTTACCTATTTGTGTGTCTGTCCATGTGTGCTGGTTATACCTTTTGAATGCATTGGTCAAGAAACTTCCATTTTTGGTATGCAGGTGGATCTTTACGACATCAAAGTGGTTCGGTTAAGCTCAAAATAGTGATAAAATTGTTTTGCTGTCATCTGCTAATTTTATCTGTTGTGATGCTACAATAACTGAGATCACAGGTAAAATATTTGTCAAGGTCGTTTCAAAGTCAATCTTTGTGTCATTTTTTTTCAGACTACTTGCAAAGCAGGCGGAGGGTATACGACTGTAAGGCATTCTTATTATTTGTTTTCTTTTAAATTTGTTCCAATTTGTTCTCTTTAAAAATAATTCTTTTCCAGGTTTTTTTTTCTGTTTCTGTAATTTCTGTTGTGCTTGTGCGATGCAGGACCTTACGACTGCAAGGCATTCTTAATATTTGTTTTCTTTTAAATATTTTACCTGAACTATAATAGAGCTTGTCTCTGAAAAATTGCGTTTCATCTCATCCAGTTTCTTACGGCTTGCTTCCACTCTCTGTTCGATTTCCGATTCCTCACTTCTCAGGTCACTCAATTCTTCTCTCATCTGTTTAACCTCATCTTCCTTGGACTAAAAAGACATGAACTAATTTTAATGAGAAGGACTGGGAGACTGATGTTTTGTAAAATGAATTAAATTTAACCTCGACACAGGATCCATGCAAGCCGTCAATGATCAAATTCGTAGTTACGCGTGCGTTAACATAAATGCATGCATTAATACTAGTTGCACAACACTGAATTGTGTTGTTATTCGATTTGAACAAGTGAACGTGCACTCAGGTTTGAACCATGATTTGTTGAAAAACGTTAAAACGATTAACCCCTTATAAGCATACATGACTTCCATGTCTGAATAAACTACAGTAAAACCTGACCCTAATTTTTCAAGCAAAGATGCTGCAAAAGACAGGTATGCCGTACAAAAATGGGTAAAACGAACATGAGTAATAAGGACTCATTAGCAGTGACACTGCCGTAAAATAGGTGCCGCTCAAAAAAGGTTCAACTGTACCACTAATGAAAGTATCTTAAATTACTATGTGGGAAACAGCATCTTTATGGATAAAGTAAACAAATCCGAATATCAATAGCAAAACATAAAAAGTAGTTTGTTTTACATTATTCATGTTGTTTGGTGTGTTGCCAATGAATCATTATTGGAAACTTAGTAGCGACATTATTTAACAACACACATTTTATTCTTCATTCTGGAGGCTTACACACCGATCCTAAGTCGCATTGCACCAATACTATCACCACCACAAGAATGAAATCTGCGAGTCTTAATGCTATCACATGCCTTTAATCACTGGAGAAATTTGTTAGTTTTTTGAAATGGGTTCACTTCTACCAGTGTTCTATTTATTTGGTAAATAATAAATTGGTTAACTTCGAAATTGGAAAGATAGTACACTTTTACGTCAACGTATCTAAATATGTTTTGGTCCACGAAATGACAAACTGACCCCACCCGAAAAAAACATTTCAAGTTATAGTATGCTAGTAAAAGTTTTTCCTTCTTAAAAAGTATAAGTACGGGTAGTTCTAGTATAAATAGCACATGTATAAATCCATGATGTACCCGACACACCACACCATGCACTGTAGAATTTCAAACCTTTCAAACTTACCTTAACCGAGAATTCTTGATTTATTAATTGAGATCTCAGATTTTCTATCTGAAAGTTTTTTCCCAGAGAAGATATTTTATGTAACGATAGAGTGTGTACATTTAAATTTGATACAACGCTAAGGTTAACTGTTCCAGCAAAACTTTAAGGCAAAAAAGGTAACATTGAAAGACCGGAAATACAGGTGCTTGACGAAAAACACGTTTTACTATTGTTGCAAATAATGCAGCGAGTACGCTGGCGCATTTGTCACCCACTGCACGAAACTTCTAACAAGCCAAATGCTTAAGCCAAAACTAACAAATCAACTAACAGCACCTAATATTCAGGAAAACTGTATATCTATACAAAGTTCTTAAAACCAAAGTACTAAAACACGATACGATAACATAATACACGTACACATTTTTTTTTTGTAAAGAATAAATATCGTGCACAAAAAATATGCTGCATACTTACCGATTTCTGTTCCTCGTCACACTTAGCTCTTAACTCCGTAACTTGACCGACTAGCTGTGTTCGCTGTAAACAAATGTGTCGTGTGCAATGAGACTTAAACTAGTGTTTAATGTACTTATTATGTATGTATCGTATGTTACATATTTAGAATAATTTAAACAAGTGTGGAAAGTGCGAAAGAATAATTGTCTGTCACTTAGTTGTTTCCTATGTTATGGCATATCATTTTTCATAAATTTATACAATTAGAAAAGTACAGGTCCAGTAGTGTAAATCCATAAACCTATAAACATCATACAGACCATACATGGGCAGTATGTAGCATTACATAACACCTGCATGTATTTTGAATCTTACTTTACCTTATCATCTAGTTCATCAAGGCGCTTTTGTGCCTCAGCCTTTTGGTTCTCAAGCTGCGATACTGTCGTGTTTAAAGCATCCTGTTCTTTCTGCAGAGCTGCTACTTCCCCGTTTCTGATCTGTATGTCGGCTTCTTTTTGTGCTTTGTCCACTTCTAACTGCATCTTTTCCCTGTGTCAACATGTTATCATTCTTATGTTCCACTTAAGCTTTATATGGGGTTTTTTTTCAGACTCTGAATCGGGTTCTACCAACTGATTGAAAAAAATGAAAGAAATCTTACTTTTTGAGGTCTTCTATTTCTTTGGTTATTTCATCTAGTTCTTTGCTGGTCGATGAGACCTCTGTTCCAAAGTTCGCGAATCCACCAATTTCCTGAAAATTATAACAATGCCACCGTACAATTCAACGCGCTAAAAAAGTGTTCTTCATTATTTTTAATTTATTTATTTATTTATTTTCAGATTGGTAGAAAGACACTCCATATCAACAGTAAATGAGGAAGGACGGCAAGATGTTTTCGTTCCTTGTGTTATTCATAGTCACCGCGAATTACATACTAGCCGCTAACACAAACCCGGATGGTCAAGTTAGTCTAAATGAAGCAAAGAGGACGGCTCTTGGGGAGACCAAACTTGCGCTTCAAGATTTTGAAAACTTCGTTGAGAGAACGTTCATTAATGTGACTAAGGACAACCTTGACATCATCAACAAATATCATCGAGGAATCGTAAACGAAGATCAGCAGAGTGGTTTACACGATGATTACGCAGACTGGTCCGTGTTGGATGACCTACCGGAATGTTCTAATCAAACAACAGCAAACAACACCATGTGTATAGAAAAACAGCAGGAGAACAAAGAAGATGAAGATGAGGAAGCGGAAGACACAACCAGTGAGGAAAATGTCAACGCTACCCATAACATGAAACGACAAAGAAGCACAAGGGAGATACTGATTCAACCAAGAAAACGCAGATATTCCGACAAATTTAAGGAATTAATTGAGAGACTTCCTCCCGCACTAAGAAGAAAACTTTACAATATTCCCTCTGATTCCCATGAGCGAATTGAAAAATTGTCTCCTACAGCAAGACGAAGATTCTTTGAAAATCTCGCAGCGCATACTAAGGAAAAAAAGAAAAGTCAAAAAGGAAAAAAGAAAAAACTGAAAGTGGATTTAGGATCACAAGAAAATGTAAATCGACTGCATGGCTACCCACAGCAACTGAAGCAACAAAAACTAAGAATTCGTAAATACAAAAAAATCTACCATAAGCTTGACCAGTACCATCAATGTAATCAAGCCAAAGAAAAATGGTACAAGAAACCATGGGAAAATCTGAAACTGTATTTCAAAGTTGCCGGTCAACATGTCCGACTTCCATGCAATGTTTGGTAAGATATTCTAAATTAACTGAAAGCACGATTTAATGAAAAATTCATGGTTGTCTGTGGGGCAACCTCTCTCTCAACCTCGGTTGCCCGGACCAAATTGGGAAGCCCCGATTTTTGTACTATTATTATAAATCTAAAGCATTAGCAGTTTTATTACAGTCATACAGTAGCTGTTTTTAATTCACTTATGACATTAAAACTGTTGTAAAATTCGGGTTGCCTGCAGGACAATCTTTGCCCGAGACAATTTCAGGTCGTAATTTCGACCGTACCAATTGGAACCTTATCGTGTATACGTATTCAATGTATTTTGACTGTTTCACACGTTCATCAGTTGTGACAATTCGTTAGTTCCGCAGTCAGTACAACATGGCCTTACTGTAAAATAAAAGATAAATCCCAGGCTATAAAGTGATCACTTCGTACAAAACAACATCGTATCACCCCTGCCGAATCCAGATTCAGAAACTAATTTCATGATTTAATTTTTGCTAAAATTTTTTTCAACTTTGGGTACAACTACTATTTCCGCCAATGCCATACGTGTACAATTATAATCTTGCTGTTGTATTTTGTTTGCAAACACACAGCTCTCGTCCGGATGAGGACGTGGAGGACTACAAGCTGCGCTGGATGAGAAGGGCCGCCGACAAAACTCAACTGGAAAAACTCAATGTGTTGAGCGTCGACGATTCTGATAAGGTCTTTCAACCGTACTTACAACATAAACAATTCAGTCAATCATTCCTTTTGATATGGAGTTTTGATTACCTACAGCCAGAACTTAAGACCATTTTGACTGCTTCCTTACATAAATTGCAACATACCGTATTTATTCGAATAGAAGCGCCCGGTGCTCAGACCAAATTCGGAGGGGATGCCTCTTTTCAAGAAATCAGTGGACCAATATATTATAATTTATAATTTATAGGGCATTTAACATTGTTATTTCTGTCACCTAACAGTTTTCACACAAGATCTCAGTAGCATGTTTACAAAGTTTGACTGTAAACAAATGTCCAAGTTGAGAAAAACATTCATTTCTGCCCAAAGACTGAGGGGTGCTTCTATTAGACCGGGTGCTTTAATTCGAATAAATATGGTATATTACGCCAATTAACTACGTGCTTAGGGCAATAAAGATGGAAGATTCTCGTGGAGAGGTGGTGGAGTACTGAGTATATCAGATCTACAGGTGGACGATACGGGGCAATACTTGTGTCTAAAGGACACTGAGTACGAAGCTGTACATATGCTGGAAGTTGTCGCGAAAGAACCAACACAACAGGTTAAAACAATTTAAAAATAATATGTAAACAGCTAAACACCTGATTTCACATCTAAGTTTACAAAACAAAACACAATCATTTCAATTAAAGACGTGATGACTTTTTTGTGATTTTCTTTTACGTTTTTAATTTTTTAAATACAACTTTTTTCAGTGTGGAGACTTTCCATGTTTAATCGTCCAATCATTTAATACTTGAAGTAATAGTGGATGAACATGGACTGAAACCGGAACTTTGCTATGGTAATTTCATTTAGGTGGTCGGCAAAATGATGCACAAAGAAGGTAAAGGAGATCTTCCCGAAGAAACGGTGGAACTGGACAAACATAACCTGAAAGTTTTCACGAACTGGGAACCGTGGTCACCCTGCAGCAGATGTGACGCCAGAGGAATAAAGATGAGATACGGCGTTTGCTTTGTGCAGGTACAACAACGAATGATTGTATAAATACACCCAATTTCAGAACTAATACATGTAATAACAGGGCATTACTTGAAAAGTGCAAGGATTCCTTTACGCTTTCAAGAGACCAGTACAGAAGAACCTGCTTTAACAAGCCACTGTCTTGTACAGCTACCTGGCACATACGACCAATTTGCAGTGTCCTTTTTACATTTTCTTATAGATAAATAATCACCACTGCTTTGTGAGGCCACCTGTCATTTACAGTCAATTTACATTATGAGTAATGGTATCCCCTCAAAATAGGTTCTTCTGTACATTTAAACTTTTACTAGTCCGGATCCAATTCAACTATTCTGAATTGTAAGTATTTGCAAAATTTCTTCTTCAATTTTTTATATTCATGAGTGAATTGGAGAAATTATTAGGTGGTCAATCCGGACTAGCGAGACATAAAATTGACTGTGTCCATGGCCAAAACCAGGTAGTCACGGACTAACTGCCTACTGCTAAGTAATCTCTGCACAATGTGTCTGGTAAAAGCCAAAGGTGACAAAGTCATCGATTTCAATCTACTTAATAGTCGCAGATAAAACGATAGTGCTGGAATTACGACTAATTATCAATGATAACAGGCATTTGTATACATGTACACGAACTGTCATTTGATATCAACTCTCATATATCTTTTTACGCAACAGAAACTTGACCCAAGCCAACCGGTAAAACCAAAAGATGCCAAAGTGTTTGACTTTTTCCCTCACGGAATTGCCTGCCATTCCAATTTTCTGCCCAGCTATATTCAAAGTATAAAGGAACTACTGAACAGGAAAAGTGAAATTCTGAGGAGTTACTGTTTTGTTGAGTGTCCTGCACCACCAAACAAAAAGGTAAAATAACTGCTTGACAGTGAGCCCTCTCCTTGAAGATTCCTCCCTCTTCTTGGGTCGGTTATTAATATCAATAAGAAATGTAACCATTGATCTGTACATCAGCTCATTACTACAGTAGCTCATGGTCTCAAAACATGGGCTCGTAAAAAAGTTGTTTTACTGCAGTTTAAAATTAACGCATAAAAGCGAAAATTTCAGACCTGTCCTATCTTTACATATCTCGTCAAAGACCTCTCTTGTCAGTAGGTCATCAGAGGTAAGGACGGTAAGAAGATCGAGGTCATTCAGTCAAGTATGGGTTATAAGAAGTTTAAAAAGAAACTGGACAAATTTCCAAAGATCGTCAGGAGGAAAACCATCTATGTGATGGAAGGAGACAAAGCCCAAGTTACATGCGTTCGGTAAGTTTGCCTAAACGCGTTCTCTTAATCTGGAACTATCTGACAAGCGTTCTTCTAACACCCAGAATCAATCTACATAAAAAAACTGACATCCAACTAAAAGACTTCTCCCCAAAATTCTATTGAAAAAGCAGAATGTATGCAAATAGTAATTATCCAAATCCATTTTTCATCATAAAGATTCTGATTTTGGCAATACGTTTATCTTCGTAGCAAAATAAGGCCCATGTCGGTAGTCAGGTGGCAGAAGGGATATAAAATACTTGATCCAGTAGAACTGCCAAAAGTGACGAACATGAGAATGAAAATCACAGCCACACATAAACTCTTACTATCGGATGCCAAGCAGTCGGACAAAGGAACCTACAGGTTTGAAACGATTTGAATATTGTATGGCTAACTGCTAGGTTTACAAAACATTCCGTGTGCAAGAAAAGATTTGTATGTTGTGATTCTCGAGTTTGATGTTCACACACACATTCACGTATATTTTCACACATTCACTACTGCAAGATTTGCCTATATTTTGTTAAAACTCACACCAGTTAGTAATAAGTTGTAACATTATGTTTTGATAGCTGTTGGATAGATGGCGTTCTACGAAAAACAACCAAAGTGAAAATATACAGTGCAAAAAGGACTGGCATAAAGGACAAAATAGCATACGTTGGAGTTGGACTGACTGTGATCACAATTATTTTAATCGTTACAAACATTGGCAAAAACCGTAAGAAGGGACGTAAACGATAACGATGGCATAACGAAAAGTCCTAAATATAAAGATATGCACACAAGGTAACTTACTGGTTGTCTCATCGATGGAGGCACCATATCAGGTGGAAGCGTTTGCGGGGGTTCGATGCCCTTCAGTTTTTGTTGAATTAAGTACATAGCCAAGGCGAACTGTTCCGTATTCAGCTTGCCTAAACCCCTAGTGTCACATAAGTTCCTGAAATATGTCGATTACTTGATATTTCCATTTTGACTATACTTGCAAGTGCCATAAATCTCGTCACATTTACAATTGATGAATGATAAAATAAACCAAGGGTTTGTTGTGTAACAAACATTTATAAGTTAAAAGTTATATTTACCAGATGTGAGCTAAAACTTGCTGTGGAACACCACTCTGTATAAATAAATCCTTGATTTCAATTCCATTGACAAATCCATCTTTGTCCAGATCTGCCGTTTTAAACATCTCGTCAAACCTGTCTTGTTCTGCTGGAGATATCACCCACGTCGTTACTGCACTGCTGCTACCCTGTTTAAACATGACAAATACACACAGTTACATGACACCGATGTTAAGAGATGCACTAACAGAATGAAATGCGATGAAAATTTCAACAAATTATGCCAACGGAAAATTTTAAATTATTCAACCGCTGTTACATAATGTACAAACACCATACGTGGGTAGGCCAATCATCTAAAATTAATGTCATTTATGATCACAGGACCTACTAGTTTACAATCAACAGTAGTTTTTCATCATTACTCAATTTCAGTGCAGACAATCCACCTACGAGCCAAATATAACACACAACAGAATTGGCAAATAAATACGTACACTAGCTCGCCTCATTGGTGACCCTGTAGCTGGGCTGTTTCTACCTCCTACAGCAACACCCGGAGGTCCTGGAATGGCTGGTGCAGAGGGTAGTACTGGTGCAGGCCCTGGAAGCACTGGTACAGCACCGGCTAATACTGACCCTTTTCGTCGTTTGCCAGGGGGAACTAAATTAGGAGGTAGCTTCTGTGGAACTGGATCCTTTTCCAGTGCCCGGTAGACTAGATGCATTGCCTACAGTATCAAACGTACTAATGTATTTCTTGGACACGAAATACCACCTCCACGAACAGTAAGAGTGTTCACATCTCCTTTAAGGGTTAAACCTCTTAATAACAAAAATAAATCAAAGTAAATTTACATTAACCTTCATAAAACAGATACCGTTTACTAACGGAAACAATCTGCCAATTCCTTTGATACGATATATTCAAAACTTACTAACCTTCATAAAACAGATACCGTTTACTAACGGAAACAATCTGCCAATTCCTTTGATACGATATATTCAAAACTTACTAACCTTCATAAAACAGATACCGTTTACTAACGGAAACAATCTGCCAATTCCTTTGATACGATATATTCAAAACTTA
>JBCAUI010518323.1:0-12060 GCA_038406195.1 Haplosyllis anthogorgicola | reverse complement strand
TTTAAATGGAATATCTAAGTAAATCATCACTTTAAATCTGCTTTAAGACCTAATCAGCCAAAAAACATTACTTTAAAAGAGGCATATCTAAGTAAATTGTCACTTTAAATCTGCTTTAAGACCTAATTGGCCAAAAAACGTTACTTTAAACGGAATATCTAAGTCCAAAAATTGTTATTTTGAATGGGATATCTAAGTAAATTGTCACTTTAAATCCACTTTTATAGCTAAACTCAAAAACAATTTTTGATTGCTGTTTACTTTTATCATTTTTAATTGGTTTTGGTTGCAGGGGGTTTGCATTTGGGGGCAATGCAATGGCTTTGCAACCTACTGTATTGTCTAGTTTTTATTATGCGCAACAACTGGGGGATTGCGTGAATATAGTGGGTGGGTAATGTTCTCAAAACTAATATACCGGATGCTTAATCAATAAGGGCCAACTATGCCCAAATAGCCTACTTCTGAGGTTAAAATCAATCATCAAAGGAATATGTAATGGGAAATGTTTTCCCCTTTACATAGGTCAGTCACCTATAAATTTACCTATTTGCCTGCTTCTGCCAAGTGCCAACAGGTAATGAAGAAATACTCATGTTATCCCATCAGATTCTCCCCTATTTTCTTTTCTCCATCACCCTCTGATCTTGTTTCCTTTCCACTTGCGAGATAGAAGTAGATAGCTGAGCAAATCTATGTCATCACATACATTACATAACATTACGGCAACCGATTATCATAATGATATGGATTCCAGGAACCCATTACGAAGAAGGGGACCGGATCCCCGGGGTCCTACCTGAGATCCTACTCAGGCCCTCAGCCAGGAAGCAGCGAGAGGCACTCCTCTCCTCCCCCGTCCCCGTCTTCCTTCCTAGATCCCCTACACTCGCATTGCTCTTAAATATTTAGCTCATGGGTTCGTCTGGTATAATTATTTCACTTCTAGGAAGGCTCCTATTTAAAGGCTCCACGTCCTGTTACTATTGTCATAATCGACCCAGTCTTGGGCTGGTTACACAGCCTTTCGCTCGTAGTAAGGCCATAGTATTTTGCCTGCACAAAGTAATTTGTATCTGTCACACCCATGAAGCAGCACCATTTTGTGATAGTAGGTCCCATTGATGGCGGCTGTTAAGGTTGGTTTCGCAGAAGAAGGCCCATAGACGGGCCTCGGCGGGAGAATTTAGCCCGTTGACATTCAGCCTGCAACAAAGGCACTATTGGCGGTCAGCCCCGGACTCGATGGGTGCCCGGGGAAGGCAAACGAGACCATATCGGGCAATACACGGGCCAGGGGTCGGCTTTAACTCGGCATAAATCAAAATTTACCAGCGCCTCGTGAAATATGGACAATGCCCCGCATTTACATTGAATTAGACCGAATGAACCTAGTTTCAATTTTCAACCAGTCAGTGGTCTCGATTTTTTACAGTGCTGGCCTCAAGTGACCGAACTCGGAACCATCAGTCCACTTTCTGGGTTAATATCCGGTTTAGTTACAAATCAAAACCAAAACAAACAACACGAGCACATGGTGGTCGTAGTACGTGGCCACATGAGTAGCCATGCAGGGTGCTTTATGAACGGGTAAGCGGCAGGGGTTGAGTCATGCCACGTAACTGCGATGGTCACTTTCCCGAGATGTTTTCGCCGATGTTTACTGACTTTCCACGCATTTTCTAACATATTTCCCGACTCAATTTTAACATTCACAAGCTGAAAATGACTGATTAACATTGCTGAGTCTCACAACGTGCTATGCGCCTGATGTGATCAAGTATTGAAGCCAAATAAATGCACTTTTTACCTGGATTTGTTTCCGTCATGTAGCCCGATACTCCATCGGGGTCGAAGCGTGGTATGCTCGGTAGGCCTGCCAGGTCGCTGAAGAAGCCCCCTGAGCCAACTCCGGGGTTAGGATTGTACATGTCTCCGTAGAATGCGGAGAAGTTGTGCCTCTGTGGTAGACTGTTCAGCGGGCTTAACTGGTTCAACTGGACCTGCTGGCACTGTGCGTTGGTCAGGAAATCAGAGCCCGTGGCGAAACTCGTGTAGCCTGGCTTAGTGGACATTGCTGCCACCCCGGTGGCACCTGCTCCTGCACCCGTGAAGGATGAGGCATAGGGAGGGTACGCTGAGCCATGGTGGCTGACAACAGCGGCTGTTGCCGGGTCGCTGACGTTGTAGCCGCTTGACCAGCCGTTTAATCGACTGCCGCGCATCGCTGCAGAGTCCTGGGGGCCCGTAGTGCCACCGACAAGGCTGGCTATGCTGCTGACGGCTGAGGAGTTGCTGTGGTAGGGTGACGGGGGAATTGATGTACTTCGAGCCAGATCTAAAAGAGTACTGTTTCCTCCATCCATCCCACTGGTGACCGCTTCTTGACTAAAATGAAAGGCAAAAAGAACAATAGTTACGCATTGTTAGTTGATATTTTGACAATTCTTGAACTTTTTTGGCTGTCTGAACAAATATTTACATCCACTCAAATCTGTGACTGATACACGATACCAAATTCAGACACGACTAGAAAAGGAAAGACTCTACGTTTAGACAATACACTGGTGACTAAGCTTTTCTTGACTTCCTGGCACATACATTATTCAATGTAATCTTACAGCGTTACTCACACCTCATGCTCAGGTCTAGTCATTCCTTGACCAAGTGACCAAATGCCTGATAACCGTGTCAGTCTCAAAATTTGTTAGGAATCATTTATTGGAAAGTTTGTTACTCTGTTGATAAAGGTCCTGGAAAAAGTGCATGAAGTCTAAACTTCGCATGCCATAACTCCTAGACTGTCCAGATATGAAAAGTTTAACATTTCCAAAGCCAGACTTAAATAACAATAATCAGGTCAAGGGTTCAATGGAATTATGTTTTATAACACATCACTTATCAGTAAGCAGTGTATTTTGAATAGATTCACAAAGATAAAAGGAAAAAGGAGAAAGTACTTGTCTTTGTAATAACAGTTTTTATGGTTTATTAACAATTTATAATGCAACATAGTTGGTTTGCCACTTATGACATGTTCATCTCGATGGAAATCATGGTAATAGTGGCCTAACCTACCGACCTATTATGTTGTAATAGCCCTAAACATGGAGCTGGAACTCGCCAGAAAATGCCCTATAAATATCCTTCCTATAAATCAACTAATGTAATGTTTTATGCAAGATCTAGTACATGGGATCCCCCTGGGGTGTTTCCTGGTAATCACCCCTTCAATACATGACTAGCAATATTACATCAGAGTATTTCAAGCTATTCTTCAAGCTAACTAACTTTGGTCACTTGAGGTTACTACTACTACTACAAGCGTTACAAAGGCTACAACATCTCTTCACTTTTAGGCATGATCCTAATGAGAGCAAATCATGCATTCAGTACCCACAAGTTGGAAAAAGTCATAGAAATATCAACCACATTAGCATTAATGTTTAATGTTAATGTCCAGTTTTCCCATGGCCATATCTCATTTGATGCCAAATTCAGTAAACAGTTGAATTATTTCAATTAACATGCCACATGACATGATGTGCAAAATACTATTTACATAAGTTGGATAGATTTCAATAATGTAATGCATTGGTGAACTTATTTCCTATTTCTGTAGCATTTTTATATTGACATGCTTGCACTTGAGATTTCTATCTGTCCACATTGATAACCTGTAAGGACTCTTTCCACATAGACATTAAAAACGTGCATTTTCTACTTTTCCTGAATAATTAATATTTATGGTTCTTAATGAGATATTTTGATCTCTCTTCTATTGTGATTTTTGATTTATTTTCATTGTATTTTGTCAACACCATTAATAGTGTAACAAATAATTATGGGGTACAAGAACCATCACAGGAGGTAAGGCCCACAGAGTACCACTAATCCAGGACAAACTGGGTTACCGGGAATCCTCGAAAATATGCCCTGGGCTACTATTTGGGAATTGGGTTATTTTTTGAGATAATGTTAGAACATTTGATAAGCCTATGGGCTTTTACTTGGGGAGATGGGCCTGTTTTTGGGTTACAGTAATGCACATTTACTGTTTTTAAATGGCTGTATATTACATTACAACAATCACTGAACATATTGAACACCAAATAGGTTGTTATAAACTAAAAGTGACTGACTAAAACAATATTTCTTACAAATAAACTGAGCAAACACAAGTATGAAGTCACATTTAAAGACATCTTCCATTCTTAAAGATAAATGTGTCTTTAAAAACCCATGGGCTTTTATTTGGGTGATTTCCCCAAATACAAGCCCATAGGCTTTAAATATTGGGGGATTAATTTCGGGGATTCCCGGTACTCCTGCTTTGAAAAGACTATTTCTACAAAGTCGACATTTAAGTTCCTTGATCTCAATTCCAAATGCCGGTTCAATAGCGAACAAAATTACACCTATGTACCAGTACTTAATAAGTCTAATGTTGCTCAAAGGTAAACATTTTCCTGTAATCAAGGTAGCCTATCAAATATCCAGCTTTGTTTGAGTTAATCAAAATGATTGTCAGCAAGTGACAACACTTACCTATGTGGATATTTACTCATATCCAAATATGAAGGAGGTGGATTAGCTTCGAGTAACATCTTCACAGCTTCTTATTGACTAGAACCAGCGAGAGACTAGACTGTCCCAGTATGTAACCGCGTTTAATCGTCCAGTAAATGATACACAAGTACACAAGTGGGGAACTCTCCAATGCTTTAATCACTATGTCAATAGTAAATCAACCTAGTAAGTTTTATATCAATCCACAGCTTTAAAAGGAGCAATTAAAGCAGCTTCCTTTCAGAGAAGACAAATAAACGTGATCAGTGAGTGAGAAACACCAGCTGTTAAAAGTCCATGGCTATGCTTCGGTGAACACGGGTGTAAACACCTGTGCTTGAAGGTAAATACTGTAATACAGGTAGTTACTTTTTATAAAAGTGCAGTAGCCACTCTCCACCACCAAATGATAAGCACTACTGAGAGAGTGGGAGGTTAGGTTGTTTGTGTATATATAACAGCCTCTGCCTGAAGAGGCCACTACACTGTAATATATGACACGGATCCACTGGCAAGCCTTGATCACTCAGTTCTAGGAAAGCTGGGTCAGTTCAGAGGCTCAGGGTCATCAGATACGTCCTTGATGACCCTGCTCCACAACTCATTCAGGATCCTGCAAATCAGGCCAGCGCCTCCTTTACTTGTTCAAAAGCTGCAGCTGCAGGCACTGCAGTGATCCAACCACAAGTTAGCTGCTTGATCCCCTATCTGTTTTTGCCTCTAGCCATGTGCTTTACATTCATTTGGCTTTCCGCCTTAATGGAGCTACTGGCCTGCCATCTGGCCACTACTAGGAAAACTACTCATTTCTGTGTAACGCACACACGCATGCAGCACGCACTGCTGATAAAAAAAATCCATGGCTTTGCCTGGAGCCATTACATTACATTATTTCTTGGCAAGTCCGGATTCTAGGATTCCTAGAAGGAAAATATTGTCATTAGTTCACTTTTCCACTTTCAAATTGCGAGCTGACACGCACCATTGCACTGAGTTTCCTACTGGAGGAACTTGTTGCCGATTTTCAGTGCTCTTAAATAAGACTTTTATTGGAACATTGGTAAAAGACAAGCAAGGATGCCATACACAATCTTGTTTACCGATCTTTTCAATAGAAGACCCTATTTTCTTTTACAAAAGGGGCCAGGGTCCTTGCAAAATCACACTATTTCACCATAAATTCACTTACGTCATTAGAATGTGTGTGGTTGCCCCATACAATGTAAACATTGCCTCTCAACATGCCCCTTTTTATGGGGTCACGTGACGTAAGAGAGGGTAATAATTCACACTTCCACCCCTTGGCCTTTGACTGGGCCTTGAAGGACGTTTGATCCCTGTATGTGTGAGACAAACCAGAGATGCATACCTCCCAATCTATACCTGATTTAACCCAAGCTGCACTGGTAACCAGCTTTTTCAAAGGAAAAAAACCCCAGAACAACAATTGATTAGAAATCTGCCATCACCAAAACACAGCCCAGCCATATATGGGAGAAAACTATCTGAATTCTAGGAAGTAACTGACGTTATTATTGTAGACTAGGATTTCATTCACTAAAACTTATATGTCATGACAAAGTGTCATTTGAAGTTGTACATTTAGCCTTTCGTCAAAGGCCAGGGCTACCTGCCAAGAATGCTTCCCCTCAAGCCACTAACACGCTCACTCGGCCCTGAGGTCCGTGCTTCACTAGCCTTCGACCCCCGATGACTTTTGACAAGACCCTAAACCTCACAGATCACGGGAAAAAGAATCCAGAAACCAAAAAACTATCCAATAGACCAACAAAAACCAA
Source organism: Haplosyllis anthogorgicola (assembly GCA_038406195.1). Lineage (NCBI taxonomy): Eukaryota > Metazoa > Annelida > Polychaeta > Phyllodocida > Syllidae > Haplosyllis > Haplosyllis anthogorgicola. The sequence continues at coordinate 5,692 of JBCAUI010518323.1, read as the reverse complement.
TATCGTCAAGCTCCATTTGAATTGAGTCTGTATTGACAATATTTCTAAATGTAAACAGATCGGGAATAAAAAGCTTACTTTAGGCGGGGCCATCTTGGCCACATGCTGTGTGATGGAACAGAGATAGATAGGTTTTCACTACCTAAGCTGGGCAGTGAGCCTGCGTGGAAACCTCTCCCAAAGCAGATACCCGCTAGCTTGGAAAAGTTAAAAGCAAAGTAATTTAAAAGTATGCTTACCTTAGTTTAGGTGCACAATTGACTAGCTGGAGACATTAGTCCTTCTTGAGAGTAGCTCTGGGTGAGTGGGAAAGTGACCCTGCTGTGCTCTGTGCGCTTTTTACTACCTCTATCCTTCTCTTACTGACTGCTCCTAGCCTCTAGAAAACTATCCCAGCCTGCACCCAGCGACCTAGCGATATGCTAATGACCCGTCGGAACTATTTCCACAACTGACACATCTCAAATAACCAAGATGGCTGAATTAGGCTAGCAAATGTACAGAATATGTCAACTCCAGTTTTCTTTTAGAGATTCACCGTTTCAATTTGAAAATTTGATCCAAAGTCATGGATTTAGCTATAATTTGGCTTATGATTTATTGTCCAAGCGCCTGTGACATTTATTAGTCTCCACAGCCACGTAAATTGCTGGAATGTCAATTATATATGACGGTCGGCACTACTTTTGGTTCACTTAATATTCATAACTTCATTATCATAAAATATTTTAGGCTCCTCCTACCAACTAGGATATTCAGAGTTTCTTCGAATTTGGAAATGACAAAAGAAGAATTATTCTATTCGATCGAAAATATCATAAAGTTGGATTTTATCAGCCTTTTATGGCACCTTTGTCAATATGGTAGTTATGCAATGGCCCCAATCTTGTTTATCTTTATTACTATGTTCTTTTTAGAGGTTAATTGGGGAAGAAAAGTATTAAAATAATTTTTCTTTCAGTCGGAGTCGAAGGATAAAATTATTTTTTACTGGCAAAACATAATATTTTTCAATTTTTAAAATTTAATTAAATTTCAAATTTACATTTTAATTTTACAGGGTGTTAGAAAAAGTCAAATAATCTAACTTAAGAAGAAATTGATAACTTAAATTCTTTAACAAGAATTCAAATTGATGAAAGTACTACTTAAGGGAAGGGAGTGTGTTTATTTTCCGCGTTCTTAGTCTAATATTAATATTGGATCATTCGAGAAAGAGAATCAACAGCTATACTAAATGTTTTGTTACTCGAATCCGACTTTGACTATCTACCAATAATAGGTTCTCAACATTAAAAAAGATAATTAAAATTCCACTAAATTTATGAAGTTTACATAGGTTTACTTAATATATTCTATAGATAATTAATATTGTGCATACTATTTGAAAATTGGTAGTACTAACTCAGCAACTGACGAAAAACTCATTTCACCTTGCGCCATACTTTCAAACCGCCGGAGTCCACAGATGAAATATATTTATCAGCAAAACTTCTATTCAAATGTTAACTTATTTTTTTTTACATTCGTAGATAGCTCTGTTTCTTTGGCATCACCAGGATCGTCATCTAACAGTCGTGACAACAAGCAATACCAACTCCTATTGATGTGAGAAAGTTTTAGGAACCAAATACCTCCATGTTGCGTTATTGACTTGAATAAAATCAAAGCGCAATACTTTATTGTTGCAAAATCAATAGTATTCTCTTTCCCGAAGCTTGAAACTGTTAAGTTTATTTCATTCAAAAATATGACCACTGTATTATGCTTTGCAAAGATTAAACCAAAATTAGTTTTCTTTACTGTTTGCATTTCAGAAGATTAGCATGTTCATTTTTGTAACATTTAAACCTGTATCACTTTAAATTTCTTTTGTAAATATATTTTACTCTTGAAGTGTTTATGGACCCAATATGAAGGTTGAAGTTGAAGTTGAAAGTTTTGTTTTCTTCTTCAAATTTAATATTAATTGAGGAGAAATCTTTGTATTACCCCCACCCCCTCCAAAAGAAAGACAGCAAGGTGTGGCGAATCCCCTGTACAAAGAGTAAACAGTTTAAATGTAAACAAAAATGGGCTGTAGAAGGGATCGTGAAAAATCCCTTCCATGGAGGAAAATAAATGTAGCTCAAATGAGGAAAAGAGTACACTTTTGTAATCATTCACAGTCCGTGAAATTCCTATAATTTTTGAAACAGGGAGAATAATAGAGAGAACAAAAGAATTTCACGCTGTGCTTTTGATGCGCTGTTGTCCCAAAATGATAGGAATTTCACCCTCTGAGGATTGTTTCAAGTTTAATTAACAACAATTAGCCGCACAGTTGGTTGGAAACTGAGGTCACCGACCACGACTCCAATGATCGTAATCCGAATGGATTAACGCAATGAAAATCCAATGTTCCACAAAGTTTAAAACAAAGAGAAGACAAAACAAGAAAACATACAATCATGATCATCCTTAATTGATGTATCAATGGGAAGAGTCTGTTTTAAATGCTGAAGAAAGGAAGACTTCATCATCTCTAGAAGTTTCTATCAATACAATTCAAGAAATCAGCATAGAGGCCTATTAAAAAGTTTCGACGCGAAATTTCAGTGAGTTTAGAGACATCTACTGGCCTGCCTATACTATTGGAATTAACTTAAGGCGGCACTTCACATAGACCAGCATTTCCCGGACCGAAACTTTTTCTTATAATTTCTTGATCTGGTATCATGAATATCATGAAATTACTAGGTTTCAATCAATTATATTCATGAAAAATATCTCAGTGTGCAATTATATTCACATAAAATTGATAGAAATTTCATTATCTGTTTGGAAACGTACAGAACAAAAGAAAGGAAAAAAGAATTCCATGCTGTGCTTTCGATGTGCTATTGTTCCAAAACTGATAGGAATTTAATCCTCTGCATGCCCCGACGATAGGCGTCATGACAGACGGACGTTGTGCAAGTTTCGGTAGATATTATTGAGCATGGAAGTGACCAACCATGAAGGAAACTTTATATTATATTTGCTCGAATGTCTAACTGTAGTAGAACGGTACTAAATCATAACATTTCCCGACAACTCTTGTCTTGGCCAAATTAGACATTAACTTGTCGATCGCCATTCTATTCCAAGAGATCTACCATGCTTGACGTCCTAATTTGCTCTAACCGTAACGCAACGTTACACCATGACATCAAACCACGACTAACGTCCGGTAGGCGATTGATTTGGATGCTAAGCTAAAGTCACTTTCCGAAGGTCAGATTTTAATAGATTGGACGGCCAAGCGTGTCTGTTGTGACTAGTGTACAGCTCACATGTAGCGGGATGGAGCCACTGTGCGGTGGAGCAAAAGATCATATGATCCACAGAGCATCAGAACATCTCAATGTAGTCTAGTCAAACCTCTCATGCATGGTTGAAAAGATTCCCTTGACACCATTTCTTGTTACATTTTTGTATCAACGTCATGCGTTTATCAAAAATATAAACATTGCATTTACACGCAAATTAAGGTCAACTCTCTTATTTCTTCAAAAATTTAATCAAAACATGGATGTTACTAATGCGGGTTTAACTCACGCCAATTGAGACTTTTTGATTTTAGTACTTCTCAATTGGAGTAACCATTTACGACATGACAAATGAAGTTATCTATAACAATCAATCGAAAAAAAAACATATGCAGTGTTAAAATATCCAGTTTCAAACGCTTGTCTTCTGTTATCATAAAAATAACTTTCGAAACGCGACTGTCTTTAACCTGGAAGACGTCATGACAAGACAATTTATCATGCAGGATCTTTCCTATCCTTGTTATTCAGGCAAATAATAGAATCCTTCAATCCATTCTACTGTGAGTTGTAGGATACATATGTGTAGACGTTCATAATATGTTTCATCTTTCGGGTTAAATGTGTAAAATACGCCATACATTACACACTGTTGGAATATGGAAAAAAACATTCTCCATTTTGGTTTTAGAAATCATTTCCTTCAGATAATGCATTATCCATCTACATCACGGAGAGTAACCAAATACGAAAGAGTCAACTTTGGTCACAATTAATGCATGAATAAGCCGGTGCAATCACTAGGTTTGGAGTTAACCCGTCAAATTTACCTCTTGAACAACATAACCTAAATTGGTGATCTTAGTGATAATCTTAGTCGTAGACCCTAGTCATTTGTCAGGCAAATCTGTAAACAAACCAGCTTTACGGCATCAGTGTTGTTGTGTGCTCAACACACAGGCCACGGACAGAGTGTGACAGGCGTGACACAATTTCAACCATTTCATCTTAAAATATAGATATATACTCAGCAAAATCAAACTTTGCTGTCATTTGCCTTGGCGCAGACAGAGAAATTGTACACACTGTTTTTTGCACAAATTGACTAAAACAATTTGGTCTGTCCCAGAATAAACTATGTAAATGTCCTCAGAACCCCATGGCACGCTGTGTAAGGAGACAGAGTCAATACTCACTAATTTATTGTCATTATTTTGGAATTTCACTTTGATTTCATCACCTGAAATACAGAATTTTTAACTATACCCTTTTCTGACATCAATAATTCTTTACGTTGCACAAGGTAGTGATTTACCCAACAGATGATGTTGTTCACATTGGGGATATTGTTCTACATTGCGCAGTTAATAGAGCACTACTTGGGTTTCCATTCTTCCTGATTTGAATAACAATAGTTGAACAGTTATTAGGACTTATACCTCACAAACCAGTGAGTATTGTTTAGTTCACAAAATGGAACAGACATATATGTGGGAGAGATTGTACATTGCGTACAACAACGACTTCCTTGTACAAGATCACTTCTCTCTTGGGACCATAACCCTTGTGTCAGCAGGAAGGATAAAAGACATTACTTTTACAGAAAATATATTGACTTTTGGTACAGGAAACAATTTCTGTAAGTCTGAAACGTTATGAATTATACAATGGATAGCTCTTTGCCTATTCTGTCAAAGAATAGAATTCATCACGGTCGGTCACCGTTCTATTCAGTAAAACTTTGAAGTGGTGGATAGCTCTGGCTGGAAAGCCACACAAGCAGCTGAGGTGAAGTTTTAATAGCATGGCACAAAGTGTGTGTATGGCACACAGAAACAGTATGGAGATTTGGATTCATTTAAGCTGGGAGAACTACCATTTGATTTGTGGTTTAACCTCAATAGTATGGCACAAAGAAACATCCCAAGAAAAGTGGATCAATTCAGAACATTTCGTAACAACATAGTTCCACACTGTGCTATTGACGCGCATTTGAAACATTAGAATCCATCATGGTCAATCACCATGCATTCTTTTCAGAGAAAGTTTGACTGCTGGTCTCACGAAAGTCTAACTGGTGAGGTTCAACCACAAATAAATTGGTAGTTCTTCCAGCTTAAATCAAGCCAACTCGTCATCTGAAAGTTGCTATTCTCATGGTTTGAAATTGATCTTTTCTTAAGTGGAATATCATTAGACTAATGAATCAACCCTGTAAATTGATCCACTTTGTGACATACTTTTCAGTCCAAACTCGTCTCAACTAGACAATCCAGTAGGTTAGGTTGCAAAGCCGTTGCATGGCCCCCAAAATGCAAACCCCCTACAACCAAAACCCATTAAAAATGATAAAAGTAAACAGCAATCAACAATTTTTTTGAGTTTAGCTATAAAAGTGGATT
>JBCAUI010518312.1:0-12060 GCA_038406195.1 Haplosyllis anthogorgicola | reverse complement strand
ACAGTACAGTTTCAACCAAATGTCTGTTGCATCTTAGTTCTCATGTCCACTTTATTTTATCTTTGGCAGAGTAATTCATGCCATATCTGCCTCAGCTGTTAGCCATTGTTAACAAACTGTAACAACAGATGTCCAATGAAGGAATAGACGTTATGGAACTAATATTAAGCTTTCGCTTGCTCTGTGCATTCACTCCGCCTAACCACCAATTGATGCTACTCGACACAAACAAAATATAAATCTTCTGGTCATTCACTTTGTAGAAAGGATCTTACCGAAAACATAGGTTTAGAGAACTTTATCAATTATTATATGATTAATTACCAATTTATGCGATACTTTTCTCAATGTTTTTATTACCTGTATTCGTTGGAACCTCTGTTTTAGGTGATACATAAATATGTACAAAAAGCATCATACTTAAGAAGACGGAATTAGTAATATTACTACCATTAGTGTCACGAATTCTGTGTAATAGTAAATTATTACCGCAATAATATGCTTCGTATCATCAAGGGCTTAAACCCGTATTTGTCTTCAGCAACGTAAATAAACAAAGGGACCAAAAACATTTTGTTTCAGTCGGGACAAGGCTACTTACTTGAATTGCCACATTCAAAATAAGAGTGCCAAGCAAGGTCGAGGTCAGAGCTCGGAATGTTGTAGCAAACAGGCGAACCATCATCCCAATGTAACCATCCCTTTCTTTTTTAAAGCGTCTTTTATCCAGCACAGTGCAGAGTCACAACGCAGTGGGTTATAATCTAATGATAGGGTAAGATTCGCTGGATGTCCATCAGAATCTGGATAATCAGCTGAGTTAAATACTTCTGAATTCAAAGTGAACAGATGATTGTCACTTAAATCTAAGAATCTTAATTGTGGTAAGTTACTGAAGTCTGATTTTTCAATTTTATTGATGTAATTACTCTGAAGGTAAAGTCTCGTAAGAGATGTGAATCCTTCCCACATGTCCTTCCTAATTTGGTGGAAATGATTTCCGTCAAGAAATAGAAATTCCAAATTTCTGAGCAGTCTTAAGGTTCCTGCTGTCAAACGAATCAAAACGTTATTACTTAAAACCAAGTGACGTAGAGTCTTCAATCCGATCCAATCATCCGAATCCAGGATTTCCAGTACAATGTGATGCAGACATAAAGAAGTTAATTTCACCAAATCATGAAAGCAGCCATCCGGAATAACACTTAAATTGTTAAATGGTAGCAGTAAATGGGTTAGGTTGTGCAGTCCTTTGAAACTATTTGACCATAGAGAATGAATATTATTCAGCGACAAGTCTAGTAAGTTCAGTGATTGAAGATCTCTTAAGATTTCTGCTGGCACTTTGGTCAAAGCATTATCTGACAAGAACAAAGTCTTGAGATTACCAAGCCCTCGGAACGCTTCAATTTCAATATCTGATATAACCATGGAATTCAGATTTAAAGTCTGAAGCCTGACTAGTCCGACAAAAGTACCAGCTTCAATGTGTGATAATCTGTTATGATCCAGAAGCAAACTCATACAAACTGACAAGTTTGAAAAAGTTCCTGATTGTAAATGTCTTATTGAATTGTAATTTAAATAAATTCTAACAGTATCGGTGGGTATATTCCTGGGAACTTCAGTAAAGTTTGAAGAAAATCCTAAATATGTCTTTTGACCCACCGTAACTTCATCGGAACCGTAAATCATGGACACAATAGACAAGGCAATTATTCCAACTGCAAAAATTACAACATGAAATCCTTATAAAATGAAATAACAAAACTCTAATCGATTCATAAGACAATGAAAATTAACTCAATCTATTTACCTAGTAGTGGCACAGCATCCAGTGAATACATCGGTAAATATGTATTCTGGCAGCTGAGTTCTCATTAGATGATCTCCCCTGTATTATTCCAGCAGTAGAGTACAAATCTTGTAACAAGTAGCTCAATAAATCAGCATAGAAAAGTAACAGAGTGTTTAAACAATACATAGTCATAGTTTTAGGAAAACAAAACTTGAATTTCAGAAGCTGCCAGAGTTGCACAATGGTCTCAAGGAGATGAGGAATTAAAAACAGTAAAGGTTTTTCGAAATTCATTCATTTATTTTTGCATAAAAAATTTAGGCAAATTAGCCTAAATTTTACACAATTATAAGTAAAATAATAGGTCAATTACTAAAATTGGTGGTTTTTAAGTAACCAATTTTAGTTTCCTAACAAGTAATGGTATCAAATTGTTTGCCTATTTTGGCTAATTTGCCTAATATTTTAGCAGAGACAAATTTCGAAAAAATTTGAATACCTTTCTCATCCATTGTACTTCATCAAGAGGATAGAAACATTTATCTTATCTTAGATTCGTTATGACGATGACATAACTTTGTTAAACTTTGGGATCAATTTGTAGAAAATTAAATTGATATTTCCTGAAAATAAGGACCTAAAAATTTGGTGCAAAAGTTCCCATTTACAATGAAAGTAAGATGGCATTTTTTACCATATTGTGCCAATGGGATTTCTAGTGGCATTATGATTTTCATGAGGCTCTTGTGTCATTACGAGATTAGCATCCCACATGTTACAAGAAAATTGTATTAATCGCTTACATAATAACATATACCTGAGCTCATGTTAAGTACTGTATTGTAACTCTGATAGGATTTTCTCGTTTTACTGGGTCTTATTTATTCTTGTTTGCCTCATATGTCAGATTAGTTTAAAATGTATAATTTTTAAACCCGGATACATACAGGATATTCTAAAAACAGTAAAACTACGCCATTTAATTGTTATTAACGTATCAATTTCAGTATATTGTTTCGGTACCTTACCGAATGAAGGTTTGTTATTGGCCATGGCACTAACAGGTCGTTAGTAACTGCAGTTAGTTAAACAAGTTAACTAGTTGTTTTTCTTAACTTGTTTTAAAAAATAATAACTAACTACATTCCATTGATTGTAAAGTTATCAACTACCTTAGGCCTCACTCATATGTAGTATACTGTTCTTAATTTTTAATTTGTGTTTAAATTATTATGTAAATAAAGATGTTGATAATGATAAACCAAGAAGCATGTGGTCTGCTTATGTCTGCTTATCTTCTAATTTAATTGGGGTTGTAATTGATGAAAAATTCTAGTGTGTGATGTTGACACAATGCAATGCAATCATATAATAACTGTTAGGTGAAAATTGCAACTTTCTGGTTGCCTTGTAAACTAACAATTACAATCGCGAAGATTTGACATCTGGAATTCCTTTATAAACATTATTTAATGAATCTGTTGCATTGTAAATGCATGTTTCGTTCAGTTAAGTGCCAGAAGTAGTCTTTTTTACAAATAGCTATTTCCTTCGCGGACACAAATCGTGAGTTTTTCTTGTTAATAACAGTTTTTTTGCTTATGCATCCTATGAACTTTTCAGCTAAACACACTTTTTTCTGTCAAACCATTGAATCGTAATCAAGATGGAAGTGTTATTGCTACTTCATAAGCACTCAAAGCGTGATAAAGTCTTCTAAATTACAAATCATTTCAATTCTTTGTCACGTCGGCCTTCGAAAAATATTACATCATTTTGTGGTGCATAGGGCTCAGTGGTCTTCATTTTATCTCTGTGTTAAAAGCTGCAGATGTTCTATGCATCTATGCCATCTGTGATCAAAGTTATCAAAGGTCCGTTCAATTAGACATTGCCTCCATCTGCATTATACCCTTACACATGTATGGAGACCCTTAAAGTGCACACTGTGCTTTTCATGTAACCATAAAATGATCATAATTTGATGATACATTGAACAAAAATAGAAAAGAATTAAATTAGAAGATGTCTGTGATGTCATTCATGTGATAAATTAATGGCAAGCCTGGTTTTAACATTTGTTACTGTGCTCATGTTCCGTGTAAAGACAATATCCAAGAAACATTTCAAACCATGAAATTCCTATCAATTTGAAAGCGCACTGAACAAGAGTAGAAACAAAAGAATTTCATCCTGTGCTTTTGATGTACCATAGTTCCAAACCCGATAGGAATTTCATGATTTGTAACTCCCGAAGGGGACAGAAAGGTTGTTATGTAGACAAATATTTTCAGCAAGATGCACAAAAAAGTTTGTGGAGATCAAGGTATTTTAGTGTTTTTCCTTCATTTTAATTACTACAGTTTCTAATCAATAGCCATTTATTTTTGAATGCATTTATATTGCTCACGTAATTTAGTTTTTGAGAAACAGTTAAAAATCATTCGAACCAAATTTGGACATAAAAAGTACAAGAGCTTTCTGAGTGCACGCAATAAATAGTTTAACGCCGATAAAGATATCAGTTAATTATGGCTTTATCATACTGCACATAAATTTCATCTTCTCATGCTGAAACACGTGCTTTTTATCTTACAATCATAAACATTTCACTAAGTAAACGATTCTTTTTTTGCCTGAATGGCATGATAATAAATAAGTCTACAGTACACGGAATTTGTATCAGTTTCGAGACGTCTAGAACAAAAGAGAGGACATAAGAATTTCACACTGTGCTTTTGATGCGCCATTGTTCCCAAACTGATACGAATTCCGTGTACTGAAATGTCTCCTGGACAAACCCTTGTTGCCAACTACTTGTTGGTGGCAAAGTCAGCACAGAGGACAGTACAAATACTAAACTCAGACTTGCCATTAATTTATCATATAAACTCCTGAAATTCCTATCAATTTGGAAACGTACGTGGCAAAGGAACAAAAGAATTCCACTCTGTGCTTTTGAAACCTATTTCAAAACTTATAGCGATTTCATGATTTGACACATTACAAGCATCTTACAATTTAAATTTTCCCTAAAAATCTGGTGTCCTATTGTATTTAGAACTACTCTTGTGAACGAAACTCTAATTTAGTTATAGTTATTTTTCAGTATGTGTATTTTATCTGTAAAATACTAGTATCCCTGCCTGCGTAACATTTAATAATTTTGATTTGAATCATTTGTATATTATACCACCCACACGTTGCTCAATCTCCAAGTGGTAACAAACAATTATAAGCAGATCAGATCACTTAAATGAAGTGCATAAATTATCTGAACAATAAGTAGCACAATTCCAGCATCAAAGGCGTTCCTGTAGGTTTACCTGGTCCTCACGTGTCTCAAGGACACTCAAGGTCAAACCCGGAATTACGTGAAGACCTTCCTCCATTATCTATCAAATTTTAAATAGATAGAGTAGCGTTGCCTTTATTGTTAACTCTTTAGCAACTATTACCAGATAGTAAGAATATAGCATAATACTACTGCAGATCTTGAGGTTATTATCAATTTTGTTACGTCTCGGAACAATTAAATTTACGCTACGCTATCAAGGTGAAGAATACCATATTCGCATAAAATTGATAGAAATTTCATGATCTGTGGATCATAAGAAAATATTTATCGCGCTTATTAGGGTATAAATGGAGCTTCTGCAAGGTACCGTGTTCTAATTTTTACAGAATTTTATGGTGCCGTATCAATAGTTTTCATTGCAAGTTTAACAGTCCACAGAAATCGTATCATTTTGGAAACGAAGAGAACAAAGGAGAGAACGAAAGAATTTCACGCTGAGTGGAATTTACATTTATTATTTGTAAAAGCTTGTCCAAAGTAAAGCAAGATGTAAAGGGAACACTCACTATAAAAGAGTACACACACAAAGACCCATTTCAAGCACCAGATTCAACTTTCACCCACTAAGACAGCAATACTTCTGATTATGACAATAAAATACTGGTGAATGATAATGAAACATGCACGATATGATAGTCGATGTCAGAAGCGTAGGTGGAATGGATAGTGCGTTACTTTTGATTACCCACAGTTAGATATAATTTGGGCTTAGCCTTTAGTGAGCCAATCGAAACATTTGTCGCGATGTTCAAATATTTATTCTACACTGGTACAAAATGGCCGACATGGTATAAATGCCTTTCACACATTTGGCAATGAATGTTGAATACTCAAAACCCAAAGTTAACAATAGTTTCATCAGAATGAACTTATGAAAACATTTTAAAGCTTGCATCTAGGACCTTCTGCCATCTGTATATTTAAGTTTTATGCTATGTTGACATATGGCATGATATGTCATGATACGTAAAAAAAGACCTCCGGCGCACTAGAGGTTAAGAATAATAAAGATACAATGGATGTTGTAGTTCAATTCCATAGACAAGCGGTGATAAGGGTGTCTTATTTGTGCCAGTTGAGAGGAAAAAGTCAAGTTCAGTGGATACAGGCTATCTTTCCTGCCATTAGGACAATAAGACTATATTTTTCAAAGGTGTCAACAGATTTTTTAATGTGACGGCTTCTTTCCCCATTCGTTCTGCCACAAAGGATGAAATTCGTATCAGTTTTGGAAAAATAGCAAATCAAAAGTAAAGCGTAAAATTCTTTTGTTCTGTGCGTTTCTAAATTGATAGGAATTTCATAAATTTGTTGTTCGAATGATTTTTTAAAGTTGATCAAACTTTAGATGAGAAATAGACATACAGACAAACACTCAAATAACCAAGTGTGTGGATCCAACAATTGTAAAAATGAGATTAAACTACAATCTGTTATCTCTTGAGGAGGTCCCAAGATTTATAGCGCAATATAAAACACTATCAGTTCTTACGATATAATTAGTAATATTATGAATTTTTACAGTAGCTCTGCTGACGCATGAAACAATCCCTCACGTTTTACAACCTACAAATAGTGCTGATTGGTTTCAATCGGATACCTGAGAGCTTGACGCGCAAGCAGAGTGATTCATATTTAAAAGTAGTTTTGAAAATGATGTTTAACAATACCAGGGGCGTGATACGAAAAGTAACACTGCCCATTGTCAATTTTTTAATCTGGCTTAATCGTGAAAATATGAGCACAAATATAAAATCCCTCGCATACATTCGGATCTAAAGGAGTTAATGATTGTTGGTATGCGCATATTTCTATTCAATAATTAAATTCTTTACAGAAAAGAAGAAAAGAAAATAACACCAGTTAATACTGACTAGAAGGAGTCAGTGTTAAATTGTGTAATTGACTCCTTTCTGAAGAGTAGTTTCATTATTGAATGGAAATACGTGCATACCAACAATCTTTAACTCCTCTAGATCCAAATGTATGCAACGGATTTTCTATTCTTGCTCATATTATCACGATTAGGCCAGATTAAAAAATTGGCAATGGGAAGTGTTACCTTTCGTATCACGCCGTTGAATACACAGTTAAGGTTTTACGCTGCAGTGAAGTAACAACTGTATAATTTCATTGCTAAGACCACATTTCGAAATAAAAATTTAAGTTTGAATGTCACTTTTGAACAAATTTCAAATGCGAAAGTTTCGATCGGAACGCAACAAAGTGTAACGATACTGAAAGTACATTCTACGTACAAGGTATCAAGTAATTTCACTTCAACCTACAAAACCCACAGTTTTGAACAATTTCAAAAGTTCAAAAACATTGTTCAGAAATCAAGGAAAAAACACTGAGAGATAAAACGGGATAAAGATGAGAGCCTACACGCATCAGCCTTTCCACGTGAGGAGAACATCTTCCGCGAACGAACTGGACAAGTTGACCAATCTGTTTGACGGTAGAGCCACACAGAGGGTGGCACCGCAGGACTCCCGGAGGGGCTCAACCTTCCCGTTTGAGGACTCCTCCGTCTTCCCGATCAAGGAGCACGACCCGCCGCCTGACACAACCGTCACCGTGCGGAAGGGTCCCAAGATGAAACTCCAGTGGGAACAAACCCAAGTGGGGAAGTTACCTGGGATGCTGAGGACACCCAAAGATCTGTGCTTCATTGATGACAGGTAAATTGCTTTGGTTGATTTCCCTCGTCTTTTGAAAAGCCAACCATTTTTGAGTCACTTGAAACGGATTTTTAAACTGTGTTTTAAAGATCTGTTGGATTGAGGAATTGTATTTAATGGCTGAATCTTTTGTGAAAATCATACCGTTCAAATTTTATGTGTATAAAGTGTTTCTTTTCTCTACAATTTTAAAATACTCACGTATCTACGTTGCAAGGAAGTAATAATGTGTAACTTCATTTCGAAAATAATTAAATTTGAATGTCATGTAATTAAATTTGTCATGTCTAACAATTTTCAAGTACGAAATTTTAAATGGGATAAAATTGACATTGATAGGTTACACATAAATCTATTATGGATTCCATAGCATTCTAAGTTTTATTTGTTGTTCCAGTACACGGAATTTGTATCAGTTTCGAAACGTCTAGAACAAAAGAGAGGACATAAGAATTTCACGCTGTGCTTTTGATGCGCCATTGTTCCCAAACTGATACGAATTCCGTGTACTGTACTAATTGAGCCATATTCTGGTCTTCTATTCTAGGAACCTGACGGTTGCTGAGGAGAAGAACTCCCGGGTGCAGATCCTCAGTACCCGCACGGGGAAGAGCAAGGCGTGCCTGGACAGGTCGGTAGCCCCAGGGCTGGGAGGTCCCACCACTATCTGCATGTCCAACGGGGGCTACCACTTCCTCGTGGCGGACTTCAGCGCCGTGCACTACTTCAACCTCCGCGGGGAGCAGGAGTATATTTGGCCGGGCGATGTCACGGCCCGAGACGGCGGGACAAGCAGCGGGGCTAGCAGAGCCACTGAGTTCCAGAAGATCACCGGGATGTCGGCAGATTGTTTCGATAACTTGGTCGTAGCAGATACTTGCGCTAAGCGGGGTCACATAGTCGGGATATACAACCAGGATACGGGGCAAAGTGTCAGACAATGCAAACTCAAATCCGGACAGAGCTTAGGGGAACCGTCTTACGTAGCGTGTAACAAACGTATTGGACTTACTTACGTGTCGGACAGCATTAAAGGATGCGTTTACGGATTTGACAAAAACGGCAAACACGTTTTTACGTTCGGGAACAACGGTTCACAAAAGGGTAACGGAGGCTTGGTCTGCCCGCTAGGCATGGACATCGCTCTGAATGACAATGTGTACATCGCCGATAAAGGCACGAACTCCGTTACGGTGTACTCCCCGCTGGGAGGTGACCTCCCGGTGCACCAGGCCCTCACCCCGGAGGACGGGCTCAACGACCCTGTGGCCGTTAGCCTCGGGCCGCGGGGGCAGATCGCGGTCGCCCAAGAAACTTTCGACTTTGGTGCCGATTCGTTCTCCGTAAAATTGTTCAGTAAATTAAAGGAAGACAACGCGAAGAAAATGTGATCTTATATGATACAGCGACTTTTTTATACTATGCAGACTAATATTCATATTTTTTTGAATTTGTGTATTGCTTGTGGAACATTATACTGTTTTCACTTATCAGAATGGCGTGCCAGTTGAATAAAATTTCCGAAATTTGATGTAATTTTTTACCTTTCGTTTTGTCCGAAAAAAACCTGTTCACTGACTTCATTACACTTAGCTGACAGCCAGTAATTTTGTATTTTTTGGTAATCAGAAGTAGACAACATTTTTAGTTGCGTGTGTTACACCTACTTCTGCTGAAAACAGTGCAGTATAACCACGGTTGTTGTGAGGAATACTCCTCAATGACGGTGAGGGAGTTCCCAAACCATTAACCAATAAGCAGTTGTTATCAACTAGTATAAAAGGAATTGCAAGCCCAGTCTCTGGGTTGCCTATTGTTAGACTCTGTGATGTAAAGATCCACTGATGGTACACTTGACATAATAAAGTATATCAAAACCATTACACATTTGTTTGGTCTCTTTGATTTAACTAGAATGCCCGCGAAACAGTAAAAGACTGCCCGAGTACAACTTAATATTTTATTTCAACAGTTAAACCCCGAAAAATTAGAATATTGATTATATGATGGCTGAAAGCGATACTTCTTTGTAGAGTTGAACATGAGGTTTTGTTTTGCAATGTAAGAATTGACGAAATGTGCCGTGCAAAAGCGTTTACATATTTAAACATAAACAAATAAACTAGTTTGGAACAGCTCCTGGACTTCTTCATTACTGTTTTGGCCTGTAGACTTCAACCCTAAGATCTAGTGACACCTTCTGTTATTCCAACCGATTTCACCTTGTAACACTTGTGTTGGGCAAAGCACTCAATAGCAGTTGTTATTATGCACATGCATCAATGCACAGCATGTTTCACAATGCCCCCATGAAATTGCCTTCCGAGGTGAAATATTCTATTTAGAGGACGTTTTCATTTTTGAAACGTAAAGAACAAAGGAGAGAACAACGAAATTCCACGCATTGCTTTTGATATGCTATTGTTCTAAAACTAATAGGAATTTCATGAGCTGATATTTATGAAGGAACCGAGTAGAGTTCATTGATGCCAGAAAGTTTTGGGTGATAAAATCTTTTCACTTGACTGGAAATTTTGCTGTCGTTTCGTTTTGTTGAAAAATGTGTCGAGTTTGTGTTTACGTTTGTCTTTCTTTCCAGCGTAATATCATCCATTCAGTAGACTAGTAAAATTCAAACTCTTATTTCACGTTCAATTACAAACAAAATGTGTAACAATGAAAACCAAAATTAATGGCTCGGAATATTCTTTAATTGATTACATTTAGTATAATGCTACAATGAACTCTTTATTTTATACGACTAAAAAACATGCAGCAAGACAGCAGATTCTACTGCATTGTTGATATCCTGATGCTTTTGTTCATTTTTTTCTCTCTTCTTTTTATTTATTTTTTTTTTTCGTAAATAAAAATTTAAAATGAAAGAGATAAGAGTTTGAGAGTAAACTGTAATAAGAAATCGTTACTTTTTGATTAATAACAATGGAAATTACAGGTCAAAGAATTTTTGAAGAAAGTAATAACCGAAACAAATTGAAATGTCAGCAAATAGTAAACTCTATACCGGTTTAATTAAATTTCAAGTAACTTTCAGCATTCAGAAGTTTTAACAGTTTACTTCGGTAGCGAGAAGGAAGAACCAAGTTTGATTACGACAAACCGAACACGCGAATTTGAAGGAATTTTTCAGCATTTTTTCATATTTTATCAACGGACCAGCCAATCGGAATTTATCATAACTTTCTATCGAAGTCTCACTGTCTGTTTTACAAATAATCATTAAAATGTCATAAACACTAAACATGAAAATATAAGTGACCTTGACCTCTCTGTTGACCTTTACATTTTGTATTGCTGACAAATATTAGAAGAATTTCAATTTGAAAAATTACATTCAAATGACCTTGACCTTCAAATGACCTGTACCTCATTCACTTGTCATGATATTGCAAATACCAGTGGCAATTAAGATTGATGTGACCTTGAACATGATCCAATGACCTTGGTACTCAAACTTAACTCGTATACGAAAAATTAGTTTCTAGGTCAAGCGGTTCAAAGTTACAGTCCGAACAGATGGATAGACAGCCACCCGACCACACAGACACACAGACAAACAGACAGACATTACTGAAAACATTACCTTCGCGCCTATGCAGATAGCAAACATAACAAACTGCTGAGTAACTTTTTTATGTAGGACTCTCATTATTATTTTTATGAAAGTGCTCGCAAGATATGTTCATAGTCGAGGTTTTTACTAAATAAATTTTACCTAATTAGCCTAATTCACCTAATCGAATATGTCTGGTAAATACTAATTTTAGTAATTATACCAAAAATAGTTAAACTAAAATTGGTAAGATTACTATCTTTAGTATAATTTGATACTTATTTTAGTTAAAAATCTGACAAACTAAATATGTAAAATTACTAAAATTAAAAATGTTTACTATTAATTGAAACTATGCTGTCTATAAAACTAGAAGAATTAGTCTAATTAGGTGAATTAGGCAAATAAGATTGAATTAGTAAAATCCTCGAATGTTCCAACTAAAAAGATTATTCAGATATTTTATCCAGTGTTTACATAGAATTATTTCAAATAACCCACTCCTAAGGATGAGAGATTATCATTTGTGCTGACACGTTTTTGTTTATTGGCACAGTTTTAAACAGTAGAATGTTATGTAATTTATCCCAGGTAGCCTTAACCCTTTCTTGAATTAAAATAGTTTAATCAAAAATAAGAATGAAGT
>JBCAUI010518301.1:0-12063 GCA_038406195.1 Haplosyllis anthogorgicola | reverse complement strand
GTGACCCCAGATGCTTGAAACCAGGAATCAGGGCAACAAAACAAATCAGCCTGACATCTGCTTGGAATTCTGTCAACCAATCACCCCGGAGTTGAAATATTGTAAATAGAAGCCGTATCAATATGACGTCTAGAACAAAAGAGAGGACATAGGAATTTCACGCTGTTCTTTTGGTGCGCCATTGTTCCCAAACTGATACAAATTCCGTGTGCTGATCTCAGATCTTTTATTTGATCCGAGTGTCACTTACATTCGTTTCAGTTCCGTCAAAGGGTTGCACTTGAACATTCTTCCTGCACAGAATTTGCTGCTTGAAGGCTTGCCGAAGCTGTGGAGAACCATAAGCGTAGAGAAACGGGTTAATCGCACTGTTTGCATGGCTCAACCAAACGGCAGTGTTCGTCAGGATCTCATTGTACCATCCGGACCACAGAGATATACAGTTGAGTATCTCTAGGGGCATCCAGCACAGAGTGAAAACGCCAATAACAACTGCGAATCTTCTAGCAGCTCGACTCTCTGTCTTAAACTTTGTCGTTTGCTCTTTTGTGTCAACGCCTGTAACCTGCAAAAGAGTTTGCAATGATTCAATTGCAGGTCTATCAGATGACAACATCGTTTCTAATGTCATTACTCCATAACATCGTACATTATACCTGACATTTTAGACCTTGAATCTGAAAAACTGACTATCAATTTATTTCACTTTCCGGTAGGACTGGGTGTGGGGTGTGTTGGGCTGGTGTGGGGTTATGGGCTGGGAGTTTTAGAATTCTTTCAACAACTCTAGCTTGATTTATAGAAGTTTACATGCACAAAGTCAATTATTCACCAAAAGCAGCCGTAAATTAATTTTGATTAAAATTGTGAAGGGTTAGATCAGGATGTAGGTGCAATCAGTAAACATAAATTATATCATCTTGGAAACGAAGAAAACAAAGGAGTGAACATAAGAATTTCACGCTGTGCTTCTGATGGGCTGTTCTTGAACGTTTGATACGAATTCCGTGTACTGGTAGTTCTTCGTAGTTTTTCACCGTGATTTACCTTGTTTTACTTATCAGAACAAGTGTTCATTTTCATAATCATGAGGGATTACCGGTGAAATACAACATAAGGGTTTGGGGCTACAGATCTTCAGGATGTCTACCATTTGTAGGTAAATTTCATCTGGGCTGCTCATAAGTTACCAGACCTGGGGCCAATTACATTTCACAATTACTTTTGAATTCCAAAATGTAATTGACATTTTCGTATATGTACAGAAATGCACTAAAGTAATTGTGTAATTTATTACATTTTCATGTAATTTAATTACAGTCCAATGTAATCGACCCTAGGTCTACCCATAACACAACTGAAATCTGTCATAGATACAGAAAGCCTCAGGCCCCTATCTGGGGCAAAAGGCTCAAAAATAATCCTAGTTTCAAAGCCTCAGTACTGAAAATAGTTATCCGCACAGATCTGTCAGTCTTTATCCGCAGTGGAAAACGCCGTACAAGCGACGGACGCACGCACAGGCTACTCATCGAAAAAAATACACAAACCAACCTGCAGAGAAGTAATTATTTTAGCCTGTTGCTTCACAACTCTGAATATGTAGACGTAGATCAAAGCCATCAAGATCAAAGGCGTCAGGACAAATCCGAAGAAACTAAAAGAAATACATAAAAAAAACATTACAATCTCTGTAGTTATGACGGATACTGAGACTTTTGTCCAATCAGCACTTGGTCACGGGCGTAGCTTAATAGCTTGACTGTGCATGATTCGGAAACTTTTCCAATCGATTTGGTCTGTACTGTGCATTTTGGGGATAAGGTGCCTTCAAAGTTATGCACTGAATTTGCCACAATTTCAATGTGATTCTTTGCCATATTTGAAAATGGGTTCTCTACAGTAATCCTAAATGGAGTCCAAAAGGGATTTTCAGACAACTTTGAGGGGCCAGGACAGATTGAATACTGTAGATTGAATACCCTCAAGCCCTGATTCATAGGTCACCTGGATTGCCAAGTGGTACTCCAGTCATTTGCTAGGCCAAAGTTGACCTCTGATTTAAAGCCTAGAAATAAGGCCAAAATACTAAAAATTGATGAGATTCTGGGACATGAAAGGAGAGTTAGTTTGGGTGGGAGTCACAGTGACACAAATTTTTTAAAATGTTTAATAAAATTCAATTTCCTATTGAATGCACTCATTTCCAGGGCTCTAGGACCAATAGTAAGCTCAGGAGGGGCTCTAGAAGGTGGTAGGGGGTCAATTTTAGCCTATAGTGTCACTGCAACACCACAGGGACCTTAAAGTTCACTCACCAAGTCAAGCCAAAATGAATGGGAATTTCTTGCCTTGAAATTTCTTTTACCTGCTCAATCATGCAGATTTGGCAGATTAGGCAGGGAAGTTACACCATTATCAGTAAAATAGCTGATAATGGTCAATGACGAATTTCAGACTCAGGATTGAATGTAGTCTTTTCAAGGGACTATTTTCAGTCATGTACTAAAACTTGTCTAAATTCCCCTGCCAAATCTGCCTAATCTGTCAAATCTACCTAATCTGCCAAATCTGGCTAATCTGCCTAGGCCGGCGAAAGAATTAGGAAAGAAAACCCATTGGTCTAATTTATTGTGATGAGTCCCTTACAGCCACGGCGGCCCTGATGTTTTTGTGCCGTACATATTTACCTGAAGTAAATGACAAATTCCATTGGGATAATGAAAATGAAGACGCATGTATTGTAAGCGTTCCATCCTTTATTCCATCCGAAGGCCGGGACTAAACCCAGAGTAAGTCCTACAATCCAGTTGAATCCTGCTGCAGCAATGGCAACCTAATCAGAATATGGAATATTTTCAATATTAAGAGACGTTCTTTAGTTTTCGTATTTATTAGAGTCTTGAACTACTGTAGATTTATCTGGATATCGAAATGAATTGAAGACATACAGATAACGAGATAAGAAGAGATAATATCTAGATGAAACAGATATCTGTAGTTGCACACAAATCAAGTCTTTCTACAGCAGGCTATTAATTAATGGTATTAATTGTTAACATAAAGTAAACATCAACAACATGTCAATCCCCCGGGACTATATTGTTGCATAGATATTATATTACACACATTATGCTGTTGAACAAGAAGATAACCTATCTGTAAACATAGAGAGAAATTTCTGCCGGAGGAAACAAATTTAGTTTTCATTTTTCTAAATCACAACAAAATTTGCCTTGATTTATGGGTGACTTCTAGTTTGTCCTTCTGTCTATAATTCATATGTATGTAGGGAAAACATCTGGTTAGATCTACTAGATAACTGTCTACATTTTTGCAGATCTAAATCTAAATAAATCTAAATATCTGTAAAACTGAACAGTTCAAAACCCTGCCGAGTATGGCTTATTTGTTTACTTTGTTAGACATGTATGAACTCTAACATTAAGTACTGATCAGTTTTAAGCTACAATTGTAGCGATTGGTTACAATTTCATTTATTTATTTACTTGTACTTTTTAAAATTAAAAGACCGATCATTACTTTTGCTCAAACATTTTGGGATTTTTTCAGTCCAAAAACGAAATGTAAGTTGGTAAGTGGCATTTTATCACGAAATTTTAAAATGGAAAACTGAACTTGTGAAACGATGTAAAGGACTTTTCTGCCGTCACAAAGTCCAGGGAAGCAACTAACGGACCAAAACAGGCTATTTCCCTATTTTATTGAATTTTTTAACTTTCAGTGAATGGTAGACATTTGAATATAAGGGGCCATTGTGTCCATTTGGTACACCACATAGAAACTCGTCTGAATATGGAATCTCATAAACAGAAAAGTTAAAACCATATCAGTACAAGAACCTATTAAAATTTCTTGTAACTGTGGATAAAATGATTAAATGTGAATGATCCACTGTCTTTAATAATGGGGTACATAAGATTATATAACGACGGTTCTTCAAAAAGGTACAATGCAGGAATCTTCATATTTTCAGACAATTTGGTTTTAACATTTCCGTCTGTTGAAATTCCATTTCTTTAATAAAAATTGTAATTTACTGAGTCTTATGACATTTATTGAAACTATGAATGCAAAGCCTTGTTACCTTTATTGTAATGTGTTGATGGTAGAAGAACGGAAACCTAATTGCGACAAACCTTTCAACGGCGACAGACAAGAGACTGACTATCGACACCTACAATGGATGGAAGCGGTGCATCATGCAGGGTGTAGGATGTCAAACTCATAATGACGCAAGAGCCTCATATAAAGTCATAATGCCAACCGAAAGTTCCATTCACAACACAAAGGGAGAAATCCTATTTATTTATTTTTGTCAACTTGATGTGAGCCTAATTAGAAAAAATGTAGATTATTTCGTGAATTTAGATGCAATATTTGCACCTGAAGGCAAGAACACTGAGTTCAGTAGAAGCCTCCCGATACAAAAAATAAGGAACTTATGGATGTTTCTTTTGGGTAATTTTGTAAGGGTGTAGCATCTGACGTAAATCCAATGTATTTTGTATTCTAATATATTGTTTCGCTTTTCCAGTGAGAGAATAAGTAAAAGTAACCAAATCTTACCTCTGCCAGAGTTATAATGACAGAATTTGCTAAGAGACATCCTGTAAAGTTACGGGGTAAACCGTAAAGAGTGAGTACAACGCACGGAACACCGAGGGCTCCCAGTAAAAGATCTGCCAACGCTAAACCAGCTGGAAATTAAACGATAGAGAATAATGCTACTGTTTCGTACTAGTCGAATAAAACCACAGTCAACAATTTATCCAAAATTATTGAATTTCATATAATTTACCGTTGCTTTGTTAGCCTTAACTTTATTTGATCCGAAAACATCATACACATAGAGTGAATTGCTGATTCATATTTTACTGGTATGAATCAGTGCTGCTTTGTTCAATAATTTAATACACATGTAATTTCGTGTGATTTTGTTGCAGAACAGTGGTTTACATTATTTGCATTATTAACCTGAAATAAAGATGTAACTGAATACTGAAGAAGTATTCTTCTCAATTGTATAGTAACAACTTTTTGAAACGTTTCTTTTTCATTTATAATAATGCAATAAAGAACTTACCTATAAGACAGTTTGTCACTGTCTGTAACTGACTATTCCTTACAATTAAGAACAGGACTACTCCATTTCCAATTACTGACAGAACACCTATTATAACTTCGATGACTATATGGGCCACTGAAAGAGAATCAACCATTATGGTTTATAATAAACAGCTGAACAAGACCCCTGTCGATCTCTCTGCATGTGCCTGAATTGGCTACAAATCAGAAGTCTTTACCATGTAAGTAGCAGCTTCATCAGCAGGGTGAAATTGTCTATTCATGGGAGACAATAGAGTTTTTTTCGGATAGTTGGGTTTTTTTCTTCTTTTTTGTGGTGACCATCACAGTCCCTTATCCATGACCAGTGTGCAACCATTTGAGGAGCTATTGGTCCCTCTGTTTTGGACTTCGGGTGGCTCTGGCCTCGGGTTTTGAAGCCAGGGTTGTATCGAGAAATTGGAAATTGATGAACAGATCATGAAATTACTGGAAAACCGAGAATCCCCATTGATGGTGGAGCATGCATAGAGGGCGACATCTTCTAGTGTGAAATCCCCATAGAGTGAAAAATATATTGGGTGTTTTGTAACGCTCGGCTAATGCTAAGCTAATGGTAAACTTTTGATAAGTGGTCTTGATCTGGTATAAAATTCAGTCAATTTAGTACCTCGAATGTCTTTTGTTGGAAAGGTTGGCCCCTCGTGAGATGTGGTTTTGCCTTGCCAAGAGGGTACGGAGAAAATTGGAAATTACTCAGATCTTCAATGCTATTAGTCACAGTATAAATGTGTGTGTACATCAACTTATCTCACGTTTTATTATAACAACACACAAATTATGTACGCTATTGGATTTTGCTCATACCTCTCGAGATAAAAATTTAGAAATCTTTGCGACTTCAATATATAACACCCAGTATATGCAGTCCCTTGTACCCTTACATACGTCAGTTAATTTTCTAAATGACATTCCAAGGAATTTTCTTTTATAAAATTTTTGTATTGAACATATTGTATATTGATATAAAATATTAGATGCTGAAATACTACTCACAAATAACCTTCATTTTAGTAATTAGTCTATTCAAGATGTTTCTAAATAAATTTTTGTTTGCCTAATTAGGCTAATTTGCCTGATTTTCCTAATAAGTGTAATTAGGCCTAGTTAAACAACAAATTAGTTTATAATTAGGCTAATTAGAAAAATGAAAAGTTAATTTGAAAAAAAAGACTCAATTGAATACTCCAATGAGCTCTGTTGTTCGCGAAAATAGCTTTATCTTAACGCACCTTATCTAACGATTATTTTTCTTCATTATTTTGAGTATAATTCTTTTACTATTTGTAGTAATAAAAACTAACAGCTACGATTTACTCATCTTATTTTCATTACTGAAATATTATAGATCATTTAAGAGGCAAAATAATTTGGCTGCTGTAAGAGATTTTTCTAAATTCGATTTCCACCAAATTCACCCCATTACGTAATGCATCAAATTATGTAGGAACAATGCCTGTAATATTTTGGTGTATCTACCATAAATGGTACAACCAAAACAGTGCACTCACCAATATAAGGGCTGTACCATTTTGGTATGTATCCTAATTGCAATTGTAAAACAATGGATAAACATTGGGGTTTATTTTCAATTAAACCAGCTAAATTGGGTGAATTAGTGAAGAGAATTTTAATTTGTAAAGACCTTCATTGTAATCATGTAAACTTACCCATTAAGGACGTTCTGTACAGATTCGTGTCAGGAGTTAAATGCCAGATCCATTCTTTTCGTTCTCAAAGCAAACAAAATCAGGATAAAAACAAAATGATAAAACAATGTTTAAAAAGTAATTTAGCCCACGTGCCGTATGTGGGGAAAAGCCGAAATTAATGTTTGACACATAATATAAGCCCATGGGCTTATAAATGGGGAACATACAATGTGTATTTAGCCAATATTTAGTAATATGTTGTATTTTCTTTATGATCTATCTTATTACAATTTTATTTCTTGACTTTTAATTGTGTGGTGAATATAAATTACAATTAATTGATTTGTTGTAGCTTGAAATGCCATTTCAATATTAATTTGAAACACAAAGTGGAAATTTAGTTTTCAGCAGAGGGCTACTTTATGGGGAATATTCCCTACTTATAAGCCCATGGGGGCTTACGTTTGGGTGGGTTATAATACGGGGAAATCCGGTAAAATATTTCTGTATGCACATTCACGTGATTTGGCATCAGCTGCCTACAAATTTGAAAAATTACAGAACAAATCATGAGACACCAAAACTACGACGTGGAATTGTTTTGCTTCCTCTTTTGTCATGTACGTTTCCAATTTTACAGAAGGAACAAAAGAAAATTGTTTAGAGTGGTATTATTCCAAACTGACAGGAATTTCCTTCTCTGTTTTACGTTCCTACAGGTGCGCAAGGCATGCAGATAAGTTAAATGGATATTACTTGTCAATTCCCTCAATTCTTTACTTTTCTTTTCAAATGGTTTTCTATAGATTTTATTTTCAAATTGGCTTGCCACATTTTTTAAAAATTACGGCAGTTATTTTGTGCTCATCAGGAAAAGCTTTTACTATTTATTTGCCAGCATAATAAGGCTAAATACGTTAGAAAATTACATACTATTTGGAATAAAATAACTAATATTAGTGACTAAAACGTATTGTGTTTAAGTACGTCAATAATGCAAGTTATTTTACTAATAATTTAAGTTACCCGTTTTACGCCTACTTGTAAAACGAATTCTAAAATCACCAGATTCAATCTCAGCAATAAACGTAACACTGCCGAGTTACTCAGCAGTGTTACATTCGCTGCTGAGGTGGAATCTCGTCATTTTATTTGATGTATTTTCTTAACTTAACATTATCGTTTAACATAACACTTGTTTTAACTTTCACGTACCGGTCTGAGAAAAATATGTAACTTAAAGTTTCTGATATCATAAATTTACCTGCCTAATTAAGTCCAAAAATCTCCAATGTAGTCATTCCTTCTTCCATTAGCGATCGCAGTCTGCTCAAAAATAAGCAAGCTCAGAAGCACGCAAACTGTGCATGTTTAAAACATCATTGCTGACTGTGGTTATCCTTAAGAGACCAACACTACCAAATTCCATATGGCTTCCTTCTTGCCTACTTCTAAGTGGACTTAAGGGGAAGATGGAAGCTATTTTGTTTTGTTGTTTAAATTACAGAGGATTTTTTGCTTTTTCAAATGCATATTCTCTGACAAATATTACATATATAACACACACAGAAGCCATTTGTCGAAATAGTGATTCCTTTAATTAGATCATTAAATATTGACAGCCATTGCTCCTTGTTCCAATCAAATTCAATCAAGTGTGACCACTGCCCACAAATAGCAATGCTTGGTGTGAATGCACTTACAGGTTACAGGGTCACTTCCCCCTTCTTCTCCAAAAACAATGACTGCCTGCCACTTTGTTTACATTGTCATGAAAATACAGCTAGAAAATGGAAATTTTGCAATTTTTACAGGTATCAGATATAGCCTTTTTACAATTTTACTTTTACTGTAAGCACAAAAGTTTAGCACCTTGCAACAATTGAATTGAATGATGTCAGTGTGAAATTCAATTGTTGCAGAGTGCCAGACTTTCAATAGTAATTTCATGATCTGTATGTAGAATAAATTAAAGATAAATGTGGAAGGATACATTCTTGGGATCCTTATATTTTAGTAATTCTATGGATTTACATGTTTGGGGCCAAAATGATAAAGAAAACTATGCAGTTATGACAGGTAAGTATACTAGTAAATTAACCACAAGATTAGTACAAAACTATTAGTCAAATAAAATGAATTAACATGCCCGACAGGCTTCCATCTTCCCCTTAACACCAGTATCATGTGTGGCATTTCCATTACAATGTAAAGTGCAGATCAAAAGTAATTTTTGTTGTCTTCGTAGACTAGTAATCCCTCTATGTCGATAATGCCTCACTGAAAAAATGGTTGCACCTGCGAACTTGCTTTTTTAAGACATCAAATGAAATATGATATCATATCCTTTACTCTGCTTGAAGCCCAGCCATTAGATGTAGTTTTGAATTTATTATGTCTCCATTAAAATATCTAATGCAGTGAAATCTACGTCAGGCGAACCACATTCTACATTCTACTGTATATATTCTAACAAATGAAAGAATTTTTTGTGTAAGATAAAGTTTTAGAAGTTAATAAAATAAAAGTGTAAGGTGTGGTCCAAAATTTCATGAAGTTGTCAAACTTGTTATTCTCCACTTACAAGACCATCTCTACACTTACAAGACCATCTCTACACTTACAAGACCATCTCTACACTTACAAGACCAGGTCTACAGAACATAGAAATCTGGTACGTTCAATGTGCCAGACAAAATAACTCAACAAATAATAACAAATAATTGTTTTGACGGACTTAGAATTAGCCCCGTTTTAACTGTCAAAGGTGTCTTCATTGAACAATGCTAACAAATAGACATGAAGACGATTGTCTGCTTTCAACATTAAAAAAACTTCAGTAGAACCTGCTTTGACGGGCCATCCTTATTCATAACGTAAATTGGGTAGGTGGCGCCACAACGCAGTGATGATTTTAATGATTATCTACGCGAAAATATGCAAGAAAAACCTACAAATTGATCGGAAATTGACCACTGCAAAAGCAGTGGCTTGTAAAAGCAGGTTCCACTGTATTGGTGTAAATTTGCCTGGACAGGCAAGACAAATTTATACAAAAACCTTTCATCATATCCAACAAGAGGTCATCACATTATATCATAATGTCCAATTATTTTACAAGAAAAAGCACAATGTCCAATTATTTTACAAGAAAAAGCACAAACAGCTCAACAATCATCCCACATATTCAGAAATGCCCAGACCACTGGATGAGGAGTGAGGTCTTGAAATAAAAGATTTCGATTTCCATGCCAAGGTTCCAGTGAGTCTGAGAAAGGGCTCATCTGGCAGTGGTTACATGAGGACAGTAAAATAGACTACAGTAGACCTTCCTATGGGCGACCACCCAATTTGGGGAAGAAAAGTGGTCGCCAATGGGGTGGTCGTCTTGCAAAGGAGGGTTATTTTCTGTGTAATTTAATGTCTTACATCTAATGTTTGATGGCCTTTCAAAAAGAGGTTGGTCGTGCAAATGAGAGGTCCGCCCAAAGGAAGTTCCACTGTATCGAATTGGTCCTCCACATATGACACTACTTATTTCTATTCCAATGCATATGGATATTTCCAAACACAAGGTACATCATACAATTTTATGTGGTAGAATAATCATGAAATAGTAGGAATGGCAAAATTAAAATACATTTCACTGAATTGATTTTCTTTTGAAACCAATGGTCTGGTCATGTAAAGATATCAGTTTTTAATAGCACTATAAAAGGTATCATATGATTGCCAAACAATTTTTAACATCCAAAAATAAAAGAATTTATGTCCTAATTTTTGGAATAATTTGACCTCTATTACTCACACAATGTTAATCACTGGAAATTGTTTCCATAGCCATGTGATACTTTTTATGGAGCTATCACATACCATTCCAAGGAATTCCATCCTGATTTCCAAAATTATTAGGACGAAATTCCTCAGAAAGGAAAGGGTTACAAATGGTTTGATGCTTTTATCAGAAATTATTGTCTAGTGACACCAGTGCAAAGAACATTTGATTCAAACAATGCACGAGTTTGAGTAAAACGTCAGGATGCCTTAATATAAGTACACCATTTAATCACTATTTAAGTTGATTTTGCACATTTTCTGCCATACTTCGGGAAAAACGGCGGACAGTTTCTATACCCTGAGCTTTAAAAACAATTTCCTTCATCTTTTATGTTGAAGTCTTTTGTTCTTACAGAGCAATTCTTTTTAAGAATGTCGTGTTAATTTTGCATTCTTTTTGAAAGTGTGTGTTCTTGAAAACAATGGAGCAATGGTATTCATGTGTGACCCTTTTGGATGTCAAATCTTTTGATAAGACATCCAAGGGATCCCAGATGAATAGACCAGACAGTTCAATTAGCACGTAAATTAAGTAAGAGAAAATCACTTGTGCCCGATTTTTCTGTTTAACAACAATCTGGGTGCTTCAGTATTTTCTTGTCCTTGAGTAGATGGCAAATATAATATCCATGATGAGGCACAAATGTCATATTGCCGCATTAGATTCACGTGTTACGGCAGAATTACATGAAATCATTGGCAGATCCAGGAATTCTTGTAAGGGAGCGCCAACCTTCGGACACACTTATTTTTGAATAATTGCGTAAAATAAATAAAAACTGCATGAAAATAAAGGCCGCAGGAGGGGCGCACCCTCCCCTCGGATCCGTCGATGGAAATTGAGCAAAAATGGGAGGAAAAGCGCGTATCAGCGTTCTATCAGAAACTTTTTTTGGTTTAATTCGCTCTTCTTCACTTACAAAGGAGAGATAAGAAACAGGATTCATATTAAATGCCCACACATCTTTATTTACAATTATATTGAATAAATGAAAGAATATAAAAAAATATTTACATCAAGACCATGAATATCATGACTTGTTTGTAATTACCGGTTAATAAGATTGCACTAAAATCACATGCTTCCCATAGAGAATAAGTACATGTATGAAATTTAAAAACCAAACATTTTTAACTTATGCTAGAATGTAGTAGAGCGTTTGTTGTTGTATTAAAACAATTAAAACTTTACATTCATATCGGTGCAAGTAATAGATTCATATCAGTATATGTAATAGATTCATATCGGTACATGTAATAAGAGTTGAGTGTAAGCAATTCGGTCGAATAAAAAAATTGAAAACAAAATTGATTCAAGCGAATTACAAGACAATTTTTTTTTACAATTGGAAACTTTATAGACCCTCTAGAAACTAAAATGTAACTTAGTGCTGGTTTGCTTTTTCATTCAAACATAGGTGCAACG
>JBCAUI010518290.1:0-12063 GCA_038406195.1 Haplosyllis anthogorgicola | reverse complement strand
CACACACACACACACACACACACACACACACACAGACACGACTGAAAACATAACCTTCCCGCATACGCGGGCGGTAACAAACGGGGAATTTTTGTCTTCAGAGTGTTTTTTTTACAGAGGAAATGTATTCTCAAGATTTGGTTTGTTTTAACTAAAAGTTTGGGATTTAAATGAAAATGTGCATGCATACTTACACACAGATGATGGAAGCAATTGTAAATCGTGTCTCTTCTGGAACATCTGAAAGTTTAAATGAAGCAAATACTTAGCAAATACTGTATTACTTACATATTTCTACGGGCCGACAAGGAAACAATTGTTATAATCTCATTTAATATTTATATGTGACAACCAATACAAATTAACAATGAAAACATCTTAGCCGGGGTTTTCCGGAGTAAGCTCTCCATTACCTGACTCTCTTGAATTGAAATGAAGTAATTTGTTCGGCTAAATATTGATGCATAGATTCATTTATGACCACTTGATAATGCAATTGTTGATATGATATAATGAGCTTGAAAGCATTGACTCAATTAGTTGTCGCCACGAATAAGTCTCGTAACTTGCATCATTCCGCTTAGACTGTATTGAAGACATTATTACAAATTCAAACGAGCAGAGTTAATCATAAAATTTGTGTTCATAGTTTACAAAATATCAGGCGCGTTTTCAGAATTGATTGGTCAAGATTTGAAGTGGAGGTCAGCAACTGAGTGACTTATAAGGGGGTAAGGTGTTTTCATAACAAGGTCAAGCAATCATGATCATATTGCTTCCACCCTTACGATGAGTAAACTAATCCATCTACATGAAGTCCCTTTTTCATTTATTTGTACAGTTAGGACTTTGGTCATCACGGGCGTATGATCGCATTATGCTACCGTTTTTTAAATGAGATCATTTTCCATTACTAGAGGTTTTACCCTCCCTGAGTATATGCATTTTACTCTTTTGAGCCGTTACAAAACACCCAATGGATTTGTCACTCTGTGGGGATTTCGCGCTCCCTCCATACATGCTCCACAGGGCATCAATGGCAATTCTCGATATTGGACCGCGCTCCTTCAAAAACAAATACATTGGGTGTTCTCTATTGCGTGCGCTGTAATAGGGCACTAGACAGGTGTCCGATAACTATTCCGACATACTTTTTTCAAGCTACACATGCGTTTGAACCCAAGACGTTTGGATCCAGAGACAAGAGCCTGGTGCCGTTATGCCACTGGGGCCGATCGTGCTTTCCTTTTCCTTTCAAAACGGTTTTCCTTTGTGACTGACCATTAACTTGTAGCTTTGTAGCAGAAGTAGGACAATAGTTCCAAACAGCAGGAAGCCTAATCATATTAATAAGTCAGATGATGATATTCCTGGAATTAACATGTGTACTCTTCCGCGAGTCTGTTTTAATGAGGTTATAAATGCAGATTCTATCGCTTGAAATCGGTCAAGGCTACTTATATCTCTATCGGCTTGTAGGTCCTGAGGGACAATAAGACTATATTATTAAAGACAGAAAGCCAAGGTAATGACTCGATAGTGGACATTTTATTCCTTAAGTGCTCAAAGAAGATTCAGCAAGCTTTCCAACATTGGCGATTAAACGAAAAAAAAAAATGCCCCAGGAGAATCCCTTCGTTCATAAAAAGATATTTGTAAGAGATGCTTAGTTAGTGTGTTGTAATTAGGCGTCAAACTCAAACCTTAGAAAGCAAAAGCCGCCCATGCATGAGCATATGTGTTCATTGTTTAATCAAATAAGAAGAGGCAATTTTTCTGACAGTGCTTCCTCCAGACAGAACATATTTCGATATCCGTTGTATATTGTTCGCTCTACATCAATTTAAACAGAGATACGCACTTTCGAGTCTCTGACCGTAGGAAATTCCTTATGTCAGGAAGTAATTTCGGGAGTGTATTTTGCTCTTGACGGAAAGTTTTAATAAGTTGCCATGTATAAAATTCCCACAGGGAAATTACAGTCTTAATCTTTTTGAGCGTTACAATGCCGAAGTACCAGATCTTCGGCAGTGTTACAAAACGTGTTTCATTCATGGAAAAATGTA
Organism: Haplosyllis anthogorgicola; assembly: GCA_038406195.1. NCBI lineage: Eukaryota > Metazoa > Annelida > Polychaeta > Phyllodocida > Syllidae > Haplosyllis > Haplosyllis anthogorgicola. The sequence continues at coordinate 9,997 of JBCAUI010518290.1, read as the reverse complement.
CCATTTAGAAATTTGATTGACACCAGATATGGTTAACATTTACAGAATTTTGAATGATACTCAAATTGAAAGTTATCAAAGGCAATTTTTTTTGAACGAAATGCGGTAAAGCAAACAGTTTTCAAAGAAAAGTTCATTGCACTTCAGTACAAAGTTTTCGTTTGCGTAATTTTGGTATAGTCACTGTCTGGAAATCAAATGAAATTAGATATATAGGCCCCAGCATGCGTAAAGATTTCTCTGAGATTGCATTGTGACGCACCTAGGATTATTGGCCGTGATTAATTAAAATGCACTTGGTGTACTATGTGAAAATTCTTAATACATCTTTATTACTTATTTAGGAATGAAAAAGTATTATAAATACAAAGGTTTAAGGAAATGTAACTTTTTTATCCATTTCCTGAGGAGATAGTCAAATTTGTTGAAATGTCCGTTTCCCCTGTTTGAAAGTATCTAGTTTACGATAATCTGTGCGCATGTCTGTCATTCTGTCTATTAGGCAGAACTCTTCGGTGCCTCAGCCAAAAAAAGTAGTGTTTGGGCACCAACTTGATATCCAAGTTAAGCTCAAGTAAGGAGGTCTTTTTGTCAAATTAAAGGTCACGACAGTAAATATCAATAATTTTTTTCTGCCAACCGCTAATGTCACCTTTAACTTTGTAATCATTCTGTAAAGTTAAAGTCTGAATCCAGTCAAGGTCACTGGAAGGTCAAATTTCAAATTTGTACTATTTCTATTGTGTTTTTAAAACTTAAAAAAGTGGTGGACCTCCGACATATTAGTATTCATGTTCATTGACGTCTTTGATAGTAAAATGTCAAATAGTCAATTGAGACAAAGCATTAAATTGCATTTGTCAAGGTTTCGTTTCTATTTCTTGGACTCTCGCTGCAACGTGGTGCCACAAGATAAGCTGATTGCCAAGCACATTTTACTTCCGAAACAAACGGAGTTCAAACGGTGCGTTGGCATTGTGGACAAATCAATGCGTATTTTATGGTGCGTAGTATTGTCATGTAATCAGTTTCTAAATTGAGAGGAGGTGTAAAGATTATCATTTAATGTATGTGTCAGTGTCATGTTGGCCATTGACACGCTTTTTTTTATCTAAATATAGGCATAGGGTTAATTTATGTATTGGCAAGTAGCCATTCATCATCGTTTAACAACCATTTCTGCCCATGTATACCTATCAGGAACTCATCATCCATATCACATGTATGTAATTCACTTGTCCTTCATTCTGCCCTCTCTGATATTGTCTATTGACATAAAAGTTAAACAGAAACGTAAAATGACTCTTCATACTAAAAGGAACTCAGTTGGTGCACTAACTGTATGTTTATACTGGCTGCGATCGCAATGACTAAACAATATTAGAAATGTAACAATGATACTTTTGGCAGGATATTGCGGAGAAAGTAGTTTTACTTATCTCAAGCCACTATGTAGATTACCACGGAAAGATTTTTAGATATATTATTACATTTATTTTATTTAATTATGTCTGATGATAAGTCAATCTTCGCGTACTGAATAAAAATTTTATCTGTGCGCACAGGTCAATGAATTCTATTTTACAGTTATTTAAGAAAGGCTTTTCCTGTAAATGCAGTGAGATTCTCACATTAAATCCTTAAATAAAGGATAACTAATGTTATAGTATTATATCCCTTCGAAACACTATATTTGCAACGATTCTTCAAAGTTTCATTACTTTCAAATGAATTATTTCGCTTATTATTTTACGAGATGTAACAGTCCGAGCTTCTGTGATGCATTTTATTTATGTAACTAGATAAAATGCTCACATGAATTAGCTTTGTTTTGTAAGATTTGTAAAATTGAGTCTGTAACATATCTTAAAAGGTCAACTACCATAGTATCCTATAAATATTTCTTCAGTGGGCTCAAAATGACAAAGGAATTGAATTTCAGCTAACCTATTAAAACACTTCAATCCGTGACCTTCAGAATCGAATTCAATATTATTGTTCTCAACCTTAGTCATATTACAGTTAATTATTAATGTAAAGCACAGTGCCATTTGTTACTTTTTGCTACTTGAATTGCTCATTGGTAAATGTTCATTAAAGTGCTGAGATACAATCCTCGTGGAAGCAGTGAATACAAATTGTTAAAACTTCTTTTTCTTTGCTGTTACGAGAAAATTCTGACACTTACCACATTAAAGCCTTGAGTAAAATGTGTAGCTGCCAGCAGCAGTATCACTGTATAATTTCTTTTTGTTTCTTCCATTGAGTTATAAAAGTCCTTATTGGTTGATAAGTTCACCCTCCCAGTTATAATCTGCAACAATAAAAGTTTTGAATATTTAACCTAGAAAATGCCAAGAATGTGGTTGGGATGAATGCGCAAAAGCTCTTTACGATGATGCAATAATCTTTGTGTCTATTTCAAGTTTCAGTGCTTTGTATGTCCGATTTTATTTACTAAAGTATCAAGTTTTATATTAAAGTTAAAACATTATAATAAATGTTACATAAAAAGTTTATTTAAAAGTTACCTTTGGTAAATGATATCGTGTAAAGTTCTAGTTGTAAATGGGTATATCCACGTGGTAGCTTCTGTTCCCCAAACTTGAATGAGTGAATGTGCGCCTTTTAGTTCCGTGGTCGCCTGCCTCCTAGTTATGACTCATACATAGCCATCACAGTGGCCCCACCGGGGCTATACCTAAAAGTAGATTTTTTCTTTATTCGTGAAATCAATGCCCAGTATGCGCAGATATATCGAGATATTGGACCATGGTAATGCACATCCAATGGAATAAGTTCGTCGGGATGTCCAATCAGAGCACATAATTGCGGGGGTGTGTGGCAGTCATGTGATCATTATCTCCTTGAAAGGCAACAACTTTTACATTGCTATGGCAGCTGTAACTGTGTAAGGCCTTTTTGCCGATTGCTAATCACGAGTGAATTTACAGCCACTTAAGCTTTAAATTAACATGGGCTTGAAGGCTTGGTGTACCTCTGTGGTATTGGTTTGGCATTGACATTTCACAAGCGATACGAATAGCACAAAACATTAAGCCAGTATGTAAGGAGAAAAGAATGATAACGACAAGCCTAATGATAACACATAATAGATATATGCATTGAATCGAGATAAAGTTGGAATTCCTTTGCGCATACACTACAATCTATTTGTTATGAATTTCGTTATGATTACTTCGAAATTCATTGAGGCGCAGCAATATCTGCATTCTCTCAAGCATCAGATGTGGATTTCACCAAGGCTTCCACGGCTTTCCCTTTCTCCCAACCCCGATCCCCGAGTGTTATTTCCCGATTTGGTTCTCGTTACCTGATCAAATGTCTAGAAATTCCTGACGTTCTAACATCTCTACAATTTTTTAGCCGTGTCACTTGTGCAAATGTTATTTTTCAGATGAGAACAATACAGTCAAGGTACCAATGAAAAGCTTTCATGTGTACACAGTATTAATATATTGCCCAAATAATTTCCAAAAAGTGCAAAATATATTTCTTTTACAATTTGTCTGATAAACATAGTGATGTGGAAACTGTTCAAAGAAATGAATGGGGAACAGGGGGTACATAATGACCCCAGTTTCAACTCAATTTCCCGGCCCGATCCCAAGTCCCGGTTGGAAGCCCTGTACATTTGATATAGATTTCGAAATTTAGTGAGGCTCAGCAATACCTACATTCCTTCAAGCATCAAACATGCATTTAACGGGCCAGACGGATGATGCAATCTTTGCAATTGTTGCTTAAGCCTCTTTCCTTTCAGCGAGATTAATATTCATAAGAAAATGTACAACGACTAAATATGACTAAACAATGACAATCTCACGTTGGGTAAATATGTAAACATCGCTTCAGCGCCAAGGAGTCAGGAGGATAACGTTGAGCAAGAAGCAAATGCGATCCTGAAATGCAATAGGCACAAAGTGGAAAATTGACATTTATGCACAGTGATGCAGTTAACTGAACTGCATATGTCGTAGTGAATACATTTTTAGCATTTTTAAACTTATTTTTCCATTAATCAAGTTAACACCTACGTAAAAAGTTAAGCTAATATCAAGCAACATATTATAACTTAATTAACTGCCGAGTAGGTTAATATATGTACAGAACCCATTGACCCTGTACTAAATATTATCTGGACAACTTGTATGGCTTTGTCGGATACGGCGTGCGTTATCGGACTCCATCGGATCAGCTTCAAGATTAAATGGCTGCTCATTTAACAGTGATAGAATTCCAGTGAAGACATTCTATTCTATATTCTATTATATTATATTGCCCAAATATATCTTAACATAGAATTCACAGAATAGTCTTCCTTCTTTTGGGCTTTGTCTTGGCCTTGTCCTTAACTAATACGTGTGTAACATAACAAAAGGTATACTTGTTAATCTGGTTTACAGAGGTCCTGATAAAATAACGTTACAGAGTCATGTTGCTACATTAACCATAAAAACAACTTTATTCCACAAGTGGCTTTCATGATAATTTCCTATTATTCACGATTGAGAAGGCTTCGTTTTTTTGGAGGTTATTTCTGGGGGTTTTTCCAACTTCTTGTCTGTTAGTTTCTTGAGGTATATACGCCGTCACCTTTGACAATAGCGTAGTAGCTAATTGTCAGTTTGTTTACACGTTACACGTCACTCGGACAATTGTCTGGTAACCCAGACTAGAAAAAAAGCGAAACAAGAAGCTTAGAATTGAAGTGAATTTCCTGTTTGATTTTAAAAGGGCTACCAATCCTCCCGACAGAGACATCTGCCAGCCAGCAGACAAACATATTTACGATTTACGTTCAAATTGGATCACATCCTAAAGGTGGAAATGTATTCGGACTTTTTCTAGCGACATACAGGTGTACTGCACGCTAGGTCTGTGTGATAGTAACAGGTAGTTAATTGTGCGACAGCCTATTTACCCTTAGCCAGATGCACCTACTCCTGTGATACAAGCCCTATTATATCCTTCAACACAATAGTTAACAGTCCCGCTAGCTCATTCAATACTACTCATACCACTTGTGTATCCTGTTGACACTGTAACTCTAATTGTCACATATCTCTACCCATATATCCCCCGTGGGAAAATATTTGTACAGATTTCTGAAGGTTTTCTAATCAGTAAAATGCGCATGGTACGTCACTGCTCTTTCGAAATCCGTTTAGCTGTTAAGCGGAGAGGATTTTTTATATTAGAATAGAATCACTGGAATATAAAAATTCGTCTGAAGTCAATAAAAGTCTTCTTGAGTAGTCTAGGTGATATTTGATTAAATGCCTTCCCATTTCTATCTCAGACTTGTATTCCTTCATGGGATAATACGAGGAAAAATTTCCGTGCTTCTTTGTGGTTAACTCGCAGACATTTGTGGATCTTTGCGCGAAATGGTGCAGACAATCTCCCAAGAAGAAAAGTTGATTTGCTAAGCTATTGTTGAATGAGTTTCTGATTTTAAAATCTTGTCCACCCACTGAAATTAATTTAATTTTGTTTGTAAAAATATCCTAACAATTTAAAATGGACGAAAGATGAAAAATTGATTATGGCATTTCACCTGTATTACTTTCTTTTATTACTTATTTTTTTCCAAACAATATCACGCATTTTTTTTAAAGATAAGGTGACCTTGCGTAAGAAAGATTTTCTGTTAAAACAGGCTAATTCTTAACCTTTATATCAGGAAATCAGTCATGATGCAACATCCTTTTCCACTCAATAACCATAAGGCAAATGAGAAAGTGTAACAAGTCTGGTTTTTAACACTAAAAATATTCGATTTGTTGTTTGATGTGGAAGTGTTCACACATGTTATCATCAGTTTACGCTGAGTAAATCATCATAAGACTTTCCTATTACTTTGATGGGATGATATTTATGGAAAACTAATACGCTGAGTAGATAATGCAATAGCGTTATATTAGGAAATGAAATAATAAAGAGAAGACCTTACATGAACTTATTGATATCATATTTGTTAGTTATGTCACATAGCATTAGTTTGAGCAGGGCAGATGGGTACGCTGTACAGTTGTTGTCATTCGAGATTATTATCTGCAACTGCAATTAGTAATCCCTTTTTCCATTTGTGACCACGCAGTGTTGCCATCGTTTGTTGTGTCAATATGTGAGTTAAGTAGGAAGTTGTGATCATAACCGTTGTACGTGTTCAGGTTACTCTTTCTTGCAACACAAAAAGGTGGCTTTTTCATTCTAATAAGCGGAAGATCCCTCTGATGTAATATCACCCACACGCGTAAAAAATGTTTAATATATTTTCTAACTGGTGTAATTAATGAGTAATTTTACACACACATTAGATCTGTTATAAAGAATATAACCGAGGCGATGTCCTACGGGAATGTAGCATAATGTACGGAAATCTTCTTGAATACAAGAGTTTTGGCTAAAAGAAGAATACGATGCCATACACACAGCCGGCTTAACATATGTGTGGCAGAACTCACAGACGTGTCATTTTCATATTGTCAGAAGTTTAGCTGAGAACTCTGGTTTTGTAGAGAGAACAAGGGTCAACGTTCAGAAACTGCAAATGAAGCCACAAGCCACAAGCTATATTTTATGGCAAGTATCTTAGGGTTATTTAATTAATCAAATTTGCTGTAAATAAAATCCTTCTGAGCGGAAGCCGCAAGGCGACAGGATGATCACTGCGTCCAGCTTAGAAGGTCTTCACTAAGATTACTGGAACAGCCAACGGTCCTTCCGTGAAACCCCTTGGCGTCATCGCCAATATTTGAGATCAATGAATAAAACGATTGAAGTGCGACAATTTTTCTGCATTTTACCCCAGATTCTAACTAGTATTTTAACACTAACTTTTAGATCATTCACTTTGATGTTCGGCCTGGGCTAGCTGAGTGATACTGTTGAGCCAAACTTCGCTACGATACATTTTCCCAACTCAACACATTTTCTCCAAAGCTAAGACTTTTTCGGTATTTGAAAATCATAGTATAGATAATGCGAGCTTAATTATTCCAGCAAATAATGTGGATATCATGAGTCTAATTAACCTGCGATGGCTCTTTCGTAATTATTGCATATCATAGAACAATCTCGAGGTAGTGTTAGAGCAATATAGCATAGACGATGGCCCCGAAAGTGTCAATTTAAACAGCACAAATAAAACTATATACTTCATTAAAATCTGATTTAAGAGAGCTAGCCGTTTGAAAAATTGCTGAATGGACGACTTGCAAGCATCAACCATCATTTTCATAAATTTAACTTTGTGCTCTACTGCGTGTTGTTACTCTCATTTGCATTTTACAGTCTACATGTGTCACGATAGAAATGCTAGGTAAAGGTACTGAGATTTTAATATCAGTTATAAACTTCTACAACACCTACAATGTTTGAGTTTATACACTTAGCTAATAGTCACAGCTAACAAGATGTTAATAATCTATTTCTCTAGACACATTTAGCATATTTATGAATAGCGAAATGGATGAAATATGGAAATCATAACGTGAAATGTTTGCACGTGTAAAAAACATAAGTCCATCGAGGAAACCTTTTATTATCTGACCACATTAGATATTCGGCATACCTTATTCTATAATTTTGAAAGATGTCACTATAAACTAATTTCTTTTATTGGATGTTGTTTAATATAATGGCAATAACACGCATTCTTCAAGTCAGAATTAAATATCATATCTGTAGACTACGTAGTTTAAGATTTTCCTCGTTAGATCTTCTGGCGGATGCAATTTAAAGTCACTTTTTATGGCATTCGATCAATTTCAATATATTGTAATAGATCACAATAGTGGCACATATGACTATATCTCTCTGTGTCATAGATTGAAATGCATTTTTGCTGTTGTTACTGGTGCATGCACATATTGAGTATGTTTATGAAAGGTCACCAAAACTAAATAATCAAAAGACCAATATTCCGTGTCCCATGTTCATAAGTAGGTTTAAAGGAATATGAACAGCTTAAGAAAATTTTTTTTTGCGAGCGAAAGAAATCCGCCCAAAAGCTCATCGTGAAATTTTCTTGCTCCAAACCTCCGAACCCCCGCAACATGGTGGCTTATTTTGTAATCAAATAAAATTGTATTTTATTTGCGTCACAAAGTGTTAAACACTCGAACAGATTTCGCTCTCTATGTGCGTTGGGAATAAGGAAATCAGTATTTGTTCCTTTATTTCATGGTAACTTTTAAGTTCTATTCGGCTTTAAGCTTAAATATCAAGTTTGTGCCGACAAATGTCAAATAAAATACTTTCTAAACCTCGGAAATTGTTTAAATTAGTACGTCACGCTTATTGAAACACGACAATTTTTTTGTTGAAGTTAGTAACTACACGATCAGTGTCTAAGATTACCCAGACTTTTGTGGGCGGCATTTTTTCAAAATTAAGGAAATTTTTGCTCTCTTAAGCACTTGATAACCTTTCATTTCATTACAAGAATTTGCTCGGACAGAATCTATTTTGGAGTGTTTCTTTTTATAGACCTAACCTAATGAAATTGTATGACTTTGATTCTTAATGGTAACAGGGCTTACCACATCGTCACCATATCTTTTCAGCGAACACTGGAGAAATTTCATCGAAATATTTGATTTTGTTAAGAAGAAATCTGACCACATCCGGAATTTATCTGTCTGGGAATGTGACTCTCATTCGTCCTGATTGTTTATTCAATAACTACCGGTATCGCCCTGCTTGCGTTTCACTTCATCCTTCCGCACCAATTCTCAATCTTTCTTGGAAATCCCAGTAAGTAGATCTTGCCTCAGGTCAAATATTCAAACAGGTTTCCTTAAAAGGCATGGGTGCGGCATGCTAAATGGGACGGTAGGTTTGAATGTCAAATTACGCAAGGGACGGACATAAATTTACTCTTGTCACAATTTTGAGTGACACTGCAACTTTTTCGGCACTCGTTTGTTTCTGTGTAGGAAGTCTGGGGAAAAAGGGGAACTCCCTTTACAATACGATTGACAAATGAAATTTCCTTTACGGAAAAAGTTATAGACACTAGATGCTTCTGAAAAATTCTTCGGGATACCAGGCAAAATAGTTTTGCCACGTTTCAGAAAGATATTATCTTGCCGATTTTTGTGTGTGAATAAAATTTTACTTGTTCTATTTCGCCATTTATTTACCACAACTTACTTGTAAACATACAAAAAATATTTAACTGAAATAATTAAAAACCCTTTATCTGGGGAATTTTATTGAACAGAAATAAATAAAGAAATCGGCAAGATGATTAATGTTTTGGCTAAACTTGACAAAGCTACTATCTCAAATAAAACGAACACCGATGTCTTACTGAAGGGTCTTACCAATTGGAACGCGTAATGTCGCGATTCTGTCTGGACAAGAAGTGACATCGGACCATGTGCAGCAGACACCTCACCTTGTCACCTTTAGCCTTAAATATCCTTTGTTCAGCAAGGGTAATTGTAAGGTCAAGTAGAAAACAACGCATCACCTGGGAATGTATGCCCAATATGCTTTGACCATTTTAAAACAGAAATGATATAATAAAGGTAAATAGTATAAGATGCCTTTACAATGACAAGTTCAAGGGTTCACCCTGAGGTCACTTGCTGATGGACTCATAGTTGATCAGATTCAGTTGAAACTCTTCTTCTTCTGTTACTCAATTTTCTTTTAAATTTTAAAAATAATAATCTAACAGTCGATTTAGTAATAAGCCTGGTTTCTTAGCGAGGTTTCGGAATTAAGTAATTTAAATATTGTGCACATTTTAAATTATTTTCATGCATGATATTTCATATTCAATTATTTGTACACTTATCCCCATTTTACAAAGATTACAATGCTGATTAGAATAAACTAAAATAAGAGGTATAAGATTCAGAATAAGATCTGATGAAGTTCCTGTTAGTTTCCACATACACACGGAAGATTCCAGACACTTACGTTGGAATGAGACAAAGAATCTGTTTGCACACAACTA